>MVAQ01000004.1:0-255838 GCA_014825775.1 Krasilnikovozyma curviuscula
AAGGCGTAAAAAAATTAAAAAAAAAAAAAAAAAAAAAAAAAAAAACCCCTCCCTCAGGTAGAACAAGCAGCTCGAGCAGTAGCGCATTGTCAATCCACATGAGATGTACGGTTGTGTCGTCTGGCAATGGTACTGTCAGTTGTTACACCGGAGCAATAGCACATTCCTTGCATGGGGTGGTCTTGTTTGAGACAAATCGTCTGGTCTCATCAATAAAACAACACGTAATAGTACACTTGTTTTGATATATTCATCGCTTCTCTGTTCCTTTTCGTTTTTGGATTAAGAGGATAGTTCTGTAAGTCAACAGAATGTTTGGTCGGTCGGGGTTCAAGGCCGGCGGAGGTACTCCGAGACTCACAATAACAGTGTCGGAGCAACCGACAAAGTTCCCACTGGTAGCATCCATCAATACAAGACTTCAATACGAAACTAATCCGAGAAAACAAAGTCCAGCATGTTTCAATCGTCTTTCCTTTCGCACACACCACGACTCTCCGCGGACAGATGCTCGAATGCAAGATGGTTATCAGCTTTTGACAGCGCGTTTGCCGTTTGCCCATGATCCCAACTCAACTCCAATTCACTTCAGCAGTCTAAAACCTTGACTCAAGCTACTCCACGTGACTTTCTCCCCCATACCATGCTGCTTCGCCGTAACCAGCCCATGGAACTTCATGAACTGGAACACGACGAGCGGATGTAGCTTCTGTACCCTCTCAACCCCCAGATCAGAGAGATTCCACTCTCGCACCACCCCACCTCTCATCTCAGCAGGCGGTAGCGACTCTTTCCTCAGCCTCCACGGGTCTGACTCGGTGTAGTGCAACGTGCCGTCGAGCCTCGCTAGCGCGTCCTTCGCGCTTCCTTCCTGGTCGTACAGACAGCACAGATAGAAGAGGAGGAGCGTAACAACACTCTCTGATGCAGAGCGTGTTTGTTCGAGTGTGATCGGTATGAAGGCGTTCGCGATGGCGTCCCCGATCACTTTCATCTTGTACTTCGCCGCACACTCGAGCAGGTCCTCGAGTCGACAGACTGCGACGGCTGGAGTGGACCACCAGCCGTAGTTGAGGTAGGTCTGTACTGGAGTTTCTCCCAGCGGATTGATGTAAAACGTCGGGTCGATGTACCGCAGGAAGAGCGGTAAAGTACCCACGCTCTCGGGCACCTGGATTACTGGGACGGGTGGAGTGGGAGTTTCCGAGGATGTTTTTGATTTCTTGGATGTTGGTGGTTGATCCGGAACGCGGAGAACTTCGTTAAAGACGGAGGAAGCGACTATCAGAGGAGACCGTTTCATTCCGTGCCCTGTACCGTCTCTAGATACTAAGATGACCTCTGCCCCTTCTTCTGGGAACTCAGTACTAAACACTGTAGGCCGAGCTTGGTCATAAATCGCCTAAGAAGCTACGAAGCTACCTGAGATGAAAGTGCGAAGAGAGCTGGCTTTCAGATTTATCAGCAAAAGGCTGTTGTTGGAGCTGCAGCAAGTTTCAGAAAGAACCTGGAAAACAGGCTGAATAAATTCAGTTGCTGTATATAGTTATTCAGTCATACACTCACCAGCTAAGTAGCCCAGATAGGTAGAGCACAGGTAAACAAGGAATAAATAAGCTACGGAAAAGCATCAATACAAGAGGCTCAAGAGCAAAAGCAAAGTGTTCCAAAGAGAACCCACCTTTTTCAAGTCTGCTCTGCTTCCCCATTCAGTGACACAGCTGTGACAGAACTTTTGGCAGACGTTGAGCTCTTGCACCTGTAGAGCAGGGGCAGAGGAAGGATTCGGATACGAACGCACAAGCAATTTCATGCCGGTGCCCGGAACGATTTTTGCAATGATATCTGCGGATTGAGAAGATAACGGTAATACGCTGCTATGATTAGGGATTATACTCTATGAATGTTGGGATGAAGAGGTTGGAAGGTGAAGATGAAATTACTAGTTGTGCTGCGATCGCAAAACAACCATTGCTGCTCTAGTGGTCTCTTAGACACCGCTGAACAGCCACTGAAACAGCCCAGAACTACGAGCTAATTGTTTCAATGAATCTAATCTGGTATCAGTGGGCAGCGAAACGAACAGCAAGCACCCACCTGCTGCAGGCACAAGTTATATGGCGGGAATTTCTTTTTAGGTTTGTTTCCCATTGTCCTCAGCCTGTTGACTATTCTCATTAACTCAATAGGATAACCCTTAGCGACAAGAGGACTATGCGATGGAGAGTCTTTATGCGATTGGGTGGTGGGGTTGACGTAGAAACCTTTACGACTGACCGACGAACGACCATCGGCAACTCACTTTAGCTCCTTAATCAGTAATTTCTTCACCTTGTTGCCTTTCTCGAGATGAAACTCTTCTCAAAAACGAGCATGATTACATACAGATCTTCAATACATAAAATATCAACAGGTTCGAACTCGAAAATGATACAAAAATGAATCATGAAAACTCGTTATATTACTTCTCCCTCATCCCGATAGTGATCATCCCAGCTGTCTCTATTATAATCCTCGCGCTTCCAAATCCATCGTCCTTCTGTACAGGGTCCCAGTAGATATGGCCACTCAGCATCGTGTCTCTGTTGTAGGCTAAGCGACCCAGATGTCGGTCGTCCCAAGTCTGCGTGAGGGTCCTTCCCAAACCAAGGGGGTCAGAGACCCTAAAGAGTAGAGAACGTGATCGTGACGAGATACAATTAGCAAGAGCGTAGACTAAAGTCAATCAAACAATGCGTCACTCACAGGTTCGCCTCAATGTTGTCCCTGACGGACCCAAACTCAGCAGCGAGTAGCACCTTCCCCTGGAAGCCGGTTCCAAACAGCACTTCGACACTACCAGCCTCGGAGATAGAGTCGAATAATAACGGCACCTCAGGATTGTGATGTCCGAATCGCACTGTCGAGTCGCCCAGCGTGTTGTTGGTTATGAAAACGACGGCGGGGGTTGTACCTCTCAAGATTCCGACTCGCGACAGTTGAAAAGGTTGATCGATGGGCGGTCTTTCGAATAACTTGGAGCCAGGTAGAAGCTTGAGAATCGTTGCTTTTTCTTTGTCTGTGATAGGGGGATAGTCATGTAGTAGTTGAGAATGAGAGGATGCGAGGGGGAAATAGTTAGTCGATGGCAGTGTCGTCGAGGATGGCTCAGGTACGACAGATGCAGCCGTCCAAGGCGATTCCCAAGGTAGTTTCGGTCGCGGTGTTGGTGGTAGTTTCAACCTCTGATTCCGCCGCAACCAATCAAAGAACTCCTTCCTCCTCAGGTAATTCCTCAGAACTTCACCCAGCGTTGGCTTTTTAGAATTCATTTCGCTTAATGAGGCATTGATGTTGGCGGTGAGAGCGACTCGACCAGTGATAGATGATGTGGTAACTTTAGCACCAGGTACAAGCTCCAAGTGTCCTCGGGTGATTCCAAACGCTGAGTCAAATTGAACGAGCATAGAAGTGAAAGATGGACCGACGTCGATATTACCCGATTTGGTGATAATTCCGAATAGTTGACTCCGAACGGTTGAGGTGATCTTTAGTTCGGTAGAAGTTGGAGATGTGAGAATTAAGAACCGACAGGCCAAAGAGACAATGTTGATGTTTGAACCCGTTGTTGTCACAGATATCTAGCAGAGAAACACTTTCTGAGTCATAAAATTAGACGAGGGAGAAAGCAGATAGACACTGACTTGAGTTTCTCCTAAGATTCCTAAGGGAGCCCTTTCGGTGTCATTGTCATCAGCATCAGGAGCCTGCAGACCGAGATGATAGAGATCACCAATATCCAAATCTCCGGGTAGTCCTTCAATCATAAAGGAAATCAGTCCTCGCTTGGCGTTTGGTGGAAAAGACACAAGAATATCGAGCGCGGGTCGCTTTGTGCCGTGCTGAATGACAAAAATACAGATGAGTATCGGTACCTGATAAAATAAAATGAAAAGAAAAGGGGCGTTCTTACATAGATGCCCACTCCAACGTAATCTCTCCTTTCCTCTGCCATGGTCATGGCGCATATCTGCACGTCGTCGACTTCAGCTCTCGTTTGGACCTCGACCATTATATGATCTCCAGAGACATCAGGCCCCTCCCACGTTCTCATTCTCACAACCGACTTGCCCAATTGAGCAGAGTTGGCGAAGCGGATGAACTGGTATGGGCGTGAGACGGGCAGGTAGAATGTGCTTGGCCCCCGAGGACGGTCTGGATGAGTCGGTGGGAATGCGTTACAGAAAACGGGTATGCCTTCTATTGCAGGTGGAAGTTCCTGCGGAGCGATCAGAGAGAGAATGTTAGCAGCAGTACACCATTTGATACGAACACTCGCTTAGCTAATAGAAACGGCATATCCTCACATATTGAGAGTTCCAGCTTCGACCAAATCCCCCGTCGCCAAGTTGATCTGCTGATTCTGGTAGTCGAGGTTCTGAGACAGTAGGTAGTTCGGGAATAGGATCAGGGAGGGGATAACTCGGTGCTGGTGGGGGCGAAGAGGCACCAGTCAGGAATACTATTTCGGCTTAACAGCACCCCACGTCCTCTTTATCTCATTTTTGAGATGAGACTCGACGTGAGGCTGAAGGAATTCACTCACTAGAAGAGTCGTCTGTGGAGCCTTTCTTGTTCTTCGAGCCGGTCACCTCGTACAGTAGATCCAAGAGGGCGGAGAACGTCACCCATACTAAGAAAGCGTACCATGCAGTCTTTAGGAACTGTACAAGTAAAAGGGAAGATCGGTTTACCAAAATCAGCTTTCCTATCCCGAGATAAATGCGGCACGGCGAGGAAATCGACTAACCCGCTTCCTCGTTCTCCTTACGATATACTTCAAATGATTAGGACTCCTCTCCTCCGACCTAGGGAAGTACGCAGGAGGAGCTAACAGTAGATCTTCCTCCTCCAGCGAGTCCTGCTCTCCTTGTAGGCGTCTCGAGGGCCCTGCTGCAGCTGCAGAGAGTAGCGGCTGAGTCTCTGAAAGTGACTGTGTGCCCTCTGTTGGGATAGACGGTTTGTTATCCTCAGGTAAAATCATTTCCAAAGACTGAGGTGGAAGTCTGCGCTTTGTTTACATGGGATCTGGGTGCTGGTTGGAAGAAGGATTCAAGACGCCATGCGACGACGAGGACCGACGGCGTGCGACCGACAGGATGATCACTGACACACTTCGTCAAATGTATCATAGTAAAGGATTATTAGGGATCTCTATTACACTATGAATTTCTTTTTCTCAACAACTGCTAGGAAATCCCTAAGAAAAACCCAAAATCGCTGCCGTAGCAACTAGAAGCCATGAGTAGCTGATGACCTTGGTCATTGACGCTGAACTGGAACTGGTAATAGCTGAAGCCGTAAAAGTTGAGACAGCGGGTGTTGAAGAAGCAGTGGTAGCGACAGAAGTTGAAGTTTGGGATGTTGTTGTTGCTGAGACGGAAGAAGCGGAGGTACTGGAGGCAACACCTGAGGCGGCTTGAGCGAATTGAATGCTAGCGACACTGAAATATCATAGGGGCAAGTTAGAACGGTGCAGGGTTCGTCTCTCTGGAAAAGACCCACGAAGCAGCGCTGTATCCAGCGGAAGTAGCGGCTGGATTTGGATAACCAACCGAAGCGGTTACGGCGCTACAGTTAACGAGGTATCAGCTTCCGTACTGCACAACAGGGCAAGTTTTAACATCACTCACCTATAAGCAGACACAGCTGCGGCATTGGCAACGGCGGCCTGGCTTCCCGCAAAGTCAGTCGCACTTCTGCGATGAGAACAAACAACCGCCGAGGACGTATCTTGATCAGTTCCTTCGACCCATTTAGAAGCCTGCCACTACTCACATCCCATCAGTGACAATTCCGACAAGTGATATGATCTCTGAGACAACTGCGTCAATCACATTAGTCACATACACATCAGAATGGGAGCTAAATGTGACCAAAAGGAATAAACAAAACACATACATTCTCTCTTCTCAGGAATTCTCTTCAAGTTGAAGTTGAAATCCTTGTTCACTCCCATAGGAGTTGGTCTAGCTGTTCCAGGAGCCAAGATGGCCATGAATGGCAGCAAGAAGAAGAAGATCTGGAGCATCATCTTCGTTGCGTTGTTTGGTTCGTTACAGAGTTGCTAGAGGAAAGGTCGTTGGCGAGTCGTTGTTGAGGAGGACTTGATTTTCTTGTCTCTCGTATGACTTGGTAGTGTCTCTTTGTCGTGGTGGTGAGAAATAGGGGATGAAGCCACTGTTCACGGAGTGCTTGATCGAAGGGCGGGGGCAGGCAGCCTTTGCGCTCGGGGGTTGCAGGGGTCAGGGAACCTACCAATCGATTTCTCCTGTTGTTGGAGAGTTTGTTTTCTGATTGACAACCTGTGAACCTTGATAGGGCTTCCCGCCGGCCGTTGATCGGAAACGCCAGGAGCATATTGCGAGCATTTCAACCGAACACGCAGCACGCCGCACTCAGTTATCGAAGAATTTACTTGTTCTCATTGGATCGACAAACTTCCATTCACCTTGCTTTCAAATGGTCCCCATTCACTGACACGGTGAAAAACCTGTGGCATCTCTATCCGACCGACCGGTGCGATCGAGAACCTCGTGCGAAATTCCTGTCGCCATCTAGACGATCAAAAAGGTCCCTTGCCCTCTTGCCCTTATAGAAGAGCAGAGCAGCATATACCCAGAGAGAAGAGTATAGCTAGTTTCCCAAGGTGAGCCAGATCTACCCCAGCTGCAGTTCACTTCAGCTTGCCCTGCTGTGCATTTTGGGAACTAATTCATGCCCTCGAACCGCGTGCTTGGCCCTTGGTTTGCTGCTCATAGAAAAGGAGCAAGCAGCCAACCCTCAAAGAGGTTGAAGGAAATACCCATTCAGTAGCCTTTCTTAGCAGAGAGAAAGAGAGCCAGTGGTAGGAGCTCCTTGAAACCTGTGACTGCAGATCGCATTTGCTGCAGACGGCACCATATATTCTTCTACCGACACACAAAAACGAGTCGGGAACTCAAGAGGGTACAGTACTAGGATCAATTCGGTGAGTAACAGACGGACGTCATTCTCAGCCTCCAAAACGTGAGCTCGTGTGACTGACTGGCCCTCTCGCTACCTACTCGCTGGTGTGCTCTATTTTCGACTGAGGAATTCAGTCCTATTTCCTGACACCGCCCAAATCTACCTCAACCCGTCACCTCCAGCTCTATATTCAAGTGAAATTCAGCACTCCTCTAGTGCCTTCTCATCCAGCTGAAGCTTCAGAAGCATCTCGCTCATAGTTACCGTCCGTCCTTGTGGCTCTTGCTTGCTCGCTACCCCGCTTCGAGGCCGTGCAAAGGGCTTTCTCACAAAAGAAACTGAAAAATGAAGGCCGACGTACCTCTCTCCTCGCTCATAACGACCAACGTCACTAGTGGTTCAGGCACGTCAACAGCCAATGGCCAACGTTCTCGAGATTGCTCACCACTCCGCGCGCAGAGTAGATCCAATTCGCTCTTCAACTTGGCGGTGGATACCAGCTTGTATGGTCCAGCATCAGCCTCAGACCTCTCACCAACGTACAGCCCTCAGCATTATCGACACCCTTTCCTACACACGAGCTCGACCATGTCCTTGCCCTCGACATCATCAGCCGCCACAGCTTCTCAAGGCGGTGAAACTGCGCTCACTGTACCCAACTCGTCGCTCGGTAGACCAAAGAGTTTCTCAGTCGGAAGTGAATCTAAGTTCGCTGTTCACAAAGATTGGACTTCGAAGGGAACCTGGAGCTGGCAGGAGCATGTCATTCCGTACATTCCTTTAATAGGCTGGGTCGTCACGACCGCTGGTTTCTTGTTGGTTATTGGAATATGGAGGAGTGAGCTGTTTGAAGCGCTGGATAAGCTTTCTGTCTACCTGAGGACACTAGGTTTCCTTGGGTATCTCATTCTGGGGACCATCATTTTCATGTGCGCTGCTTTTCAAATCATTTAACAGCAAACTACCCAGGTATAACGAGTCCTGACATGATGCTTGCCTTTTTTTTTTAATATAAAAAATATATGTCAAAACAGAACGACATTTCGTGAGTGTCTCCTCCTTGTCGGTCTTCCCATGACCACCGTCGCTCACTCCTTTCTGCACATCTGCAGCGCCGCTTCCGCTCTACTCAACGCTCATCATCCTGTCGGGATACGCATTCGGAGCTTGGCCGGGATTCTTTGTGAGCTACATTGCTGCAATCAGTGTACGTTCTTATTCGTTTGACTCTACTAAGCAGCTACGTGATCGCTGAGTATCTCCTTCACCTTTCAGGGTGCGCTGGCCGTCTTTTTGCTCTCCCGCACGATGCTGAGACCATCGATGCACAAAATGCTCTCGAAATCTCCCGGATTGAAGCGTATCATTCGAGCCATTGAGAAGAAACCATCTCTCCTCTTCCTCATCAGGTAATTTCACTTCGAGACTGCCTGCCCCCTTTTCTTGTATTGGGGCTGACTCTTCATCTTCTCTATTGGCTCAGACTCGCACCTTATCCCTACAACGTCATGGTACGTTCTCATCGGCCATTTTGTGTAGATCTCGATTCTCATCTGCCCTTTTGTGCTTGCAGAACACCATCATGGCCGCGTCCAACACGCTCACTCTCCGAACATACATGACATGCACCGCTACGTCCCTTTTCAAGCTCATCATCCACACCACTATTGGATCAACAGTCCGCGATTGGGGAGACTCAGCGAAGCATGGCCCGGGCACGCCTGAGGTGGAGACACCGTCTCAAGTAGATGAGAGGCAGAAGGGAGAGTTTTTGAAAAAGTGTTGGAGTATGATTGGTATCACGTCAGTCTCTTGACATTCCATTCCATTCTCTGAACCGTGATCGAAGGCTCACTTTGGTCGTCATTCATTGCAGTCTCTGCGTTGGACTCTTCTTATATCTCACCATCGTAGCCCGCCATGCCGTCGACGCGCTGGATGATGAGACTCCATCGGCGACTTCACTAAACAACGCTGAAGAAGGAATGTCGTTCCTCGGAAACGTCGATGGTGGTGACGAAAACGAAGAACAAGAGCTCAAGGAGTCCAGAGCCTCTGACTCTTCTTGATTAGTTGGCGACGTTTCTCTCGCTCATTTAAAAAAAAAAAACACTTCATGTTTGTAAAGCTCAAGCAATGTCTTCGACGAATTCAGTAGCAGTGTTCTTCGTCTTAGACCTCGGGACTTTACAGAGTTATCCTCCCGGTCTTATCAAATGCCATCTATTATCCGAAACCTTTGTACCAGATCATTAGTTGTAGATATGTGGCTTTAAAGCTTTCTATAGAAGAGCTTCTTCATGTGATGAGGACCCGACATGAGCATTTGTGATAGGCCAAGTAGAATGAACAGACTCGGATTAGTAAAACGATGCATGTATAACAAATGGCTTATTACATGAGTACAGAGTATGTATGGAGTACATATGGACATGCCTGTTTTCAGTTGACTTTAAAGCTTAGCTTTTGCTTTTGCGCCGCCGTTCTTCAAAGTAGCAGCAGCCGCACTGAGTGCCAGGGTATCTCTTTCCTTGACTTTGACAACTGGAGGTTTAAGTTGAAAGATTGGAGGTTCAATTCAGCTCCACAGGGACTGTTGGTGCGATATAAAGGTGTTCACTTACCGAAGACAACCTTATCTCCTTCTTGCCACATATAAGTTACAAGAGTCTCTCCAGGGTAGACTATCATAAATGTAATCAAGTCAGAGCAAGAAGTTGAAATCAAAGTGAGACCTAACTACTCACCAACACCAACAAATCTGGCTTTGACGTCCTCAATTTCACCAAACGCTTGCTGGACGTGCTTCGCAGAGATTCCGAAAGAACAAAGACCATGTAAAATCGGCTTGTCGAAACCCCCCATTGATGCGAACGATGGATCGATGTGAAGTGGATTTAAATCACCTGATTGACTGAAAAAAAGAATGAAAGGTACACCTCAGGATTTCGTAGTTTGAGTACAAAGCATTCATTTCATCTTACCGGTACAGGGCTGCTTGAGCTGGAGATGTCTTTTCCTCAACAACCTTATCAGGGTTTCGCTTAGGTGGTTTGTTGGAAGAAGTAGCAGCTCCTCGATCTGTTGAGATGGAGAGAGTATTATCAGTCATTGAACAAAAGAGCACGAGAGCCCTGAAGATCTGACCTTCTCCGTTTTGTTTCCCACCAAATCCACCACTGCCTCTCAGCATGACAGTACTTTGATTTTCACAAATCTTTTCTCCAGTAGATTTGTCCACAGTTTCAACCAGAACAGTTACGGCAGCTGCTTTACCTTTGTCGAGGACTTCAATGACTCTGGAAGTGCTAACAAGAGTACCAGAAATTGGAATCGGTTTAAAAATCTTAAGGTATTGTTCGCCGTGGAGAAGCTTGGTGGGGTTGAAGTTTGGTACCCAACCAAAGTCGAGAGAGCTTGAAGATTGGAACTGAGGGATGACACCGAACGCTGGTAATGTCTGTTGAAATAACGAGGACTGTTAGAGACACAGCATTTTCTTATCTAAGATTGTACGTACAGTAAAGTTTTCGTCTCCCTCGTACGTCCACTGCAAGTCCTTTTCTGTCGCACCGACACCGAGAGCATAGATGATGACATCGCGCTACAAGGCAGGATCGTCAGTATTAGAACGTTGGTAGGAAGAATGAGAGAGGGTCAAACTGACTTCCGAGTACGTATACTCCATTGGTTCACCCTTCACAGCCTTGGCTTCTTTGACAATGTCAGGCTCATCTGAAGTGGTGGAGTTTCCTTCTGCTGAAGCAGTGTTGTCAAAATTCTCTACAATCTGCTGAATAGCTTCTTGAGTAGAAGTGGGATGAGTAGCACGACCATCATCTATGAAGAAAACCTGTCAGCAGGTGTTCATAAATGAGTTACAAAGAGGCTTTGCGCACCGAAGTTGGTGATTGGCTTCCACTTCGCAATAATGTCCTCTGGCAACAAAGGCTTGTCGTTCGGGAAGCCGAACTATGGAAGGAGAGAACAGTGTAAGCATATACGATGTGAGATAACAATTGGATGGTGGACTAGAACTTACACCACCAGCTCTCTGCCACCTGACTTGAGCTGCCCAACCTCCGCTAACTTCGAATAGGCTGCCAGTCGTCTCACAGTCTTCGCTGCTCAAGTAACCGACAACTGGTGCAACAAACTCTGGTTTGAAAGCATCAACCATCTCCTGGGACCAGATCGTTTGAGTCATTGCTGTTCCAGCTGAAGGTGCCAAACAGTTGGCAAAGATGTTGTATTTGTGGCCCTCTATGGCAAGAGTACGAGTCAAGCCCAATATGGCAGCTTTGGCAGTTGAATAGTTTGCCTGACCGAAGTTTCCGTCTCCATACCCGAGAGTACTCGAAGTCAGCGTAAAGAGCCATGCGGCGGGGGGTACAGGGAAAGCACTCACAGATTCCGACAGCAGAACACGTAGTGACAATTCTACCAAACTTCTGCTTCTGGAAGACTGGCCAGACCGCCTTAGCACACTTGAAGGTTCCTCTCAAGTGAACCGCGATGACCTGATCCCAGTCCTGCTCCGTCATCGCTTGGAAGGATTTGTCTCTCAAGATTCCAGCGTTTGCGACGAGAACATGGACTGTTCCGAAAGCCTTGAGAGCGATTTGGACGATGCCTTCTCCGTCTTCGGCCGAGGAGACTGCTGGGATCGCTTTCCCACCAGCTGGATCAAGGTGGAGATTGTCAGTGTCTGCACAAGGTAAATCGTGAGACGCCCTCTCTTACCTTTTGTGATTTCGTCGCAAACAGCCTTTGCAGCCTTCTCGCTGACATCGTTGACAACAATATTACCACCTAGCTTTGCGTACATGAGAGCATAAGCACGACCGAGCCCTGCAGAAGGAACAAGAGGGGAGTCAGCATCCGCCTCTCATCGAAAAGTGCAGAAGCGAAAACCTCACCAGCTCCAGCTCCAGTGATGATGATGGTCTTGTCTTTGAAAGAGACTTTCTCGGGTGATTGTTTATTTGATGGTAGTGACTTAGCGAGGCTTGAGACTGAGCTGACATCCTTGTCGGTCATGTTTTGGGGATACTCAATCTTATTGAAGTTTTGGACTTCAGAAAACTTCTCTTTGACCTGAGATCACAAGAAAGCAATCAATAGCTGGATTTGACATAAAGCCAGATGAACAGAACTCACGGCACTTGGGGTGAAGCTGTCATCAGTCTTGAAAACCACTCCTTCACTCCTTTCCCATCTGACCTCCGCTATAAATCCAGCACCAACCTCGAATATTCTTCCACTGCACGGTCCACCAGCAATCATCTTCTGGTCACTGACAAGTACACCTACAAAAGGAGCGACAAACTCAGGCTTTAAGTTCTTGAGCATTTCGGGCGGCATAATGGTTTCAGTCATTGCGCTTGCTGCCATGGGCGCAATGACGTTGACCAAAATATTGTATTTGGCACCTTCTCGTGCGAGAGTCTTCGTAAATCCAATAAGACCCACTGTAGACAAGATGCAAAGAGTCAGGATATGTAAATGACGAAACAACAGGACAAACTTACTCTTTGCTGCCGAGTAATTAGCTTGACCCATATTTCCATAGAGACCAGCAGCTGATGCAGTATTGATTATTCCTGTTCCAATTTACCATGGGATCAGCATGAGGAATGTTTAGGATTTCTGAGGAGTCAGCAAACACAAACTCACTTCCATACTTCTGAGTTCTCATTATCGGCCAAACTGCTTTTGACATGGCAAAGGCACCTTTGAGATGAACCTGAATAACAAGATCAAACTCCTGGTCTGACATGTTCTTGAACGACTTGTCACCTGTCGATGGACGAAAAGGACAACTTCAGAGGTGGCTCATGTCAGTCGACTGAAAACGATTGAAGCAGACTCACGAAGGATGCCAGCATTGTTGATCAGGATGTCTATTCGGCCACCGAATGCCTTTTGAGCATCTTGGATGACTGTTGGCGCACCGTCGGTGACAGAGGCAACTGAGAAATGAGCTTTTCCACCAGCTATACCATTTCGAACGCCATTCCCCCTTAATTCAGCTACGTCCAAAGCTTCAAATTTGTATAAGGGATTGGACTCACCACTCTGGATCTCACGAACTGTTCGTTCCGCGTTGTCCTTGCTTACGTCGTTGACGAGGACGTTTGCACCTCGCTCTGCAAAGAAATGAGCATACCTGTGACGGGACAACCAAACGTCAGTGGGCTGTTACTATTACAACCTAAAGAAAGAAGTACTGGTATAGAACTTACACTCTTCCACTTCAAGAGCAAATTAAACGTCCAAAATGTTATCCGCAGAAAGTAAATGTGGGGATGAGGAGGAACAAGGAGTCGGAGAGGTATCAGCAACCTCTAAATCGCTTCAAAATGTCATAGAAGACCTACATTCCACTACCTGCTCCTGTGATAACCACAACTTGGTCCTTGAATGAGATTTTAGACATGATTGAGTGATTGATTGTGGCAGGAGGTGGTTCACATGCGAGTTCGCTTTTCAATAGCCGGGGTGATTTTGCGGATTAAAGTCGCATTTTTCTCTTTCTCAAAAACTACTTCTGAGAAGCTGACATACTATATCACGAGATAAAATACCACCACTGACGTATACAACACCCATTCTAAGAAGAACATCAACTCAATCCTCCCCGGCCTGAACCATCATTAGAATCAAAATAAACACTTTGTCCGCCTACAAGAAATGTCTGAAGTTAATATCCTTGGCTCCTCTTTGTAAGATATAAGTTGGGGTGTCTTTAGAGTTCTTTTTGAGACCTTGAATCCTGTCTCGTTTAGCGTTGTCATACATCATCCATGCTCGATAGCTGAGCACGATCACAACACAAGCGCCTTCAAAAGCGCCTGTCAATGCCAGAGCAGGAATGTAGTTGGGCGCGTCTTTAGCTCTAAAGATGTTAGCCTGAACCGCAATGATTAGTTAGTTTAATCACGGTTGAGAGCTGCGAGAAAGGAGCTCACAGAAACGAGTCCCGGTGCGTTCGCAAATAAATTTAGGATCGAGAGACGGAAAGCCCTTCCTGATTCGGTCATTTCATTCCCCGAATGCCATGAATGAAAGATGACAGTTGGCGTGTATGCGCCCATTGCAATTAGGAAGCAAGCAAAATAAGAGACTTGGGGGTGAGTAACTGTG
Source organism: Krasilnikovozyma curviuscula (assembly GCA_014825775.1). Taxonomy (NCBI): domain Eukaryota; kingdom Fungi; phylum Basidiomycota; class Tremellomycetes; order Cystofilobasidiales; family Mrakiaceae; genus Krasilnikovozyma; species Krasilnikovozyma curviuscula. Next base: position 14,134 of record MVAQ01000004.1, read on the forward strand.
TCGATGGCGGCGAGAATGACACAGCCGGTGAAAGTCAGACAAAGTGCACTAGTGAGATGAATGGTTCTCTCCCTGAAGAAGTCAGAAGAGGTAGCAGTGATAACTACATATATCTTGTAATTAGTGAAGCGCAAACGAAAGAACAGCAAGGTCGAAATCAGACTCACGCAATACGACCGCTCCGACGATATTTGGTGCGACTGTGTACAGGTTCGTCTTGACCACAGAATAACCCAATCTTGCGACAATAGTTCTAAATACCATGGAAACAGTCAGCGACAGAATGACACGCACAGATGCAAGTCCAGACAGATTGCGTTCCACTTCCAGACCGAAAAAAAAACACCTTCGACTCCTTAACAGCCCAGCTGAGGTGAAAAGACTTCTTACGGTAGAAAGTTACTAGCCGTCGCAGATCCAGTGCCGTAGCAAAAGGCGATGAGGCATAATGGATAGAATTTTGGATCCTTGAGACTAGCAAAGAAATCTGCGTGAGAGTAGGGCTTGTCGATGACATCCGAAGAGTCCTGAAGGATTCTCCTTCGAGCCACTTCTTTTTCCTCCGGTGTCAAGAACTTGGCCTCTGCAACGGACTTGGGTAGGACGAAATAAGCGGCGATAGCAATGAGGATAGTGACACCTCCTTCCAGAGTAAACAGGACCTAGAGAGTGATCCATTAGTCTCATCAAGCCGAATGAAAGGGATGATTCTGTGGTATTGTGAGATGTGATAACGTGAAACGCTTACCTGCCAGCCTTTGAACTTCGCGTTGGGAGCAATGTGAAACACGCCGTAACTGAAGCGACATAACGTCAGTACTAGCGCCAAATAAAGGATCAAGAATGAAGTCTAACCTAATCAATCCACTGAATGCTCCTGAGAGTGCGTTTCCAGTATAATACAGCGCTATTCTCTTTGCGATCTCACCGCGTCGATAGAACGTTGTGAGATAGAAGACTTTCAGCTGGCAGCATCAGCTTTGGGATTGCCCTTAGTTAAACAAATAACAGCGAACCTACTCAAGCTTGGTGGGAACGCAGCTTCGAAAACACCCAGCAGCAATCTTACAACTAACACACCAGCATAGCTCGTACAAGCGGCGTTCAGCAAAGCCTTTCGTCACAAAGAAACGGATGAGACTCTTTCCTCCAAATACGACCTGTGGGAATAATAACTAACCATTGAACCCCATGCAAACATCATTGTTGGGATGGTGTACTTTGCTCCAATGCGCTTGGTAAGCATCCCTCCCGGAACACAAAATAAACAGAATGGAGCATAGAAGGTTGAGAGAACGATTGAGTAACCTAAAGAGAACAGAGGGGTATAAGCAATCTTGTTTTGCTTCAGGCATCTGGCATCTGGTTAGTAAAGGACACTTTGACTTGCCGTTGGTGGGAAAGTTCAAGTCTGTTGTCATCCCGTCTGTTTTGGCCTAGGTGGAGAACCACATCAGCAGGAAGCCATGGAGGGGATGTGACAGGCATATAGGAACTAACATTTCCAAGATTATTTCTGTCCAGAGAGGAGAAGAGATACAAGAGGAAAGCAATGGGAAGCAGCCATCTATGACAACCATCACGGCGTGAGTATGATGATCTGTTATCGTTATCGAGAAGGACGAGCTCACCCGTCAAATTTTCGTAAGACCGCCCGATTTATGATTGGATCAATAGAAAGATCCTCTTCTTCGAGGATATCTCCTTTCTGTTCGTAGATGGCGTCCGCTGGAGAGTCGTCTAGCTTCTTTTGGTCGAGTGGAGCAAACATCTTGCTGAACTCAGGCAGAAAGGGAATGAGCGGAAGATGGATGACCACAGTGCGCCATGCCTTAATATATAGTTAGAGAGGAGATCTCCCTTTTAAATTGGAAGTCTCGTGATATGACGAGCAATGGCGACAGCCGACCAGCGCTACACGACCAAGTGAAGCAACGAAATGTAAACAGAGAGCAAATACGTCCTCAAACGGTAGAGCTGACTGGACAAGAAACAAACTGAACAACATGTTAACATGTTTCGGTTCAAAATCTGTGCTTTTTTCGTTTTTCCTTGTTGTTGTCTGCTTATCTGACAGATTTGAACCTTTGAGCCGGTGTTCCAATCACGTTTTCCAGAAATCCGACTAGTTCGCATTTTTATGATTGTAGAGTGATTCGCCATTTACTCGACGATTTTCTCATCTCCCGCTGCAAATTCACTCTTATCTTCAAACTCACAATGTCGACCTTACAGGCTAGTTTTCCGAAAATTGGTGTCCTTCAGCTGAAGACTGACTTTCCTCGACCTGAGGTGAGGTTTCCTCTCTCTCTCTCATCAAGTCACAGTACTGATCAAGATCTTTGGTGCCCGTTTCTTTCTCTTACGCAGGGAGATGTTAGTAACCAAGCATCCTGGAGATACCCCATTGTCGTAGCAGTCGTCAAGGAAGCAGTGTCTGCAAACGTATGTCCAGTCCGTCTCATTCACTTCAAGAGTCACTACCAATTAATCTCATCTCTTTTTGTTCCAGGTCGTCGGTGGAACATGGGGACCTGAGCTTGTCGAAGCTTTTGCTAGAGAAGGGCGTCGTCTCATAGCAGAGGAAAATGTGGTAGCGTTGGTAACTTCGTACGTAGAGTCCCGCCTCTTGCTCCTCGCCCCTCTCCTCTCAAACTTACTCAAGAGTCTCGTTGAAATAATCAGGTGCGGCTTCCTAGCTACCATGCATCCACTCTTGGCCGAAAAGCTGCCTTCTATTGGAACCAGTTCCCTGCTTCAAGTCCCACTTCTCCAGGCGCTTTACGGGAAGGACAAAGTCGGAGTGATTACCTTCAAGAAGAGCGCTCTTGTGAGTTGTTTTCTTGACCAAAGAAGCCCAAGATCCAGTTGACCGAAAGCCAATTCTTGATCGGTCCAATCATGTCAGACGGCGCGCCATTTTACTTCAGTCGGCGTTGAAGACCCCTCACTCGTTGATTTCGAAGGCGTACCAGAAGGAGGAATATTTGCCCGAGTTCTCAATTCTGAGATTCCATGTACGTCTCGACCACTCCTGACAATCCCACTTCTTACGTTGCTGACATCCAATACTCTCGCCATTTGACAGACGACTTCGAAGGAATGAAGCAAGAAGTCCTCGACGCTGCTCTACTTCTTTGCAAGAACAAACCTGATACCAAAGCTATCTGTGTCGAGTGCACCAACATTCCGCCGTTCTCGAAGGCGATTCAGGATGCGACGGGGTTGCCGGTTTACGACGTTATCACGCTGGGTGAGTGGTTATACGAAGGTAAAGTCAGAAAGGACTATAGAATCTAGATCGTATTTGGAATTTTGGAGTGATGTGATCTAGGAGTTGCCTCCTTTAGTCCTAGCTGCGACAGCAGGTGGAAAGAAACCTCGACGCGATGAATACCTATCATCCGAACACCAGGAAAAACACTTAGACCACTTTCATTGGAAATATAGCCTTAACTCAGTAGCATAATAAGTAATCCAGCTGCCTTGGAAAAAGTCAAGCTCGACGTGGCCATTATATTACGCAGCCACTTTTAATCCGCAGACAACATTCCCTCCAACCACTTCAGCAGCTCGAAGGAGAGTAGGGACACTTCCGAATGGTCTCACAGAGTAACCACAATGTGTACCAGCTCTTACCGCTGAACTCAGGAGGTGGGGGCACGTCGAGGTACATTCCAAGCCTTGGGTTCTCCAAGTCTTACGCGAGGTCGAGGTTGCCAAAGGGGTTGTTCTGGTTAGCAGTCGTGATACCCGTTGGGATCGTGCTATGGGTCGCTTGGAAGATCATCATCCTCGTATGTCGTTGACTTTCCTCTGGTTAACTTGCTGCTAAGAAATGCTTGGTCGTCTGCTCACCTTCGACTTTTCGCCTCTACTTTTGCTCCTTTCGCTGGCAACTGTCTATGATCAGACAAATGCATTCAGGACTTACGAGCTTCACCCCCCGACTTTTGACCCTCCCTTCATGGGCACAGGCGATGCCGTCATTTACAACACCCCAACGTTCCCAGACACAGGGGTGCATTCCAACTACGCCGATTTTGTCGCTGCGACCCAAGCTGATCTTACTGTCCGTCTGAGAGAACATCTCAACATACCACCTACGAGTGTCATCTGTCCAGCATTAACCCCCCTGTTGGAAGATCGCTACGCCTCTTTACTGAACCCAACGAAGGACAATGAAAAGGGTTTCTTCTTGGCTCTCAATCTATTCAACTCCATTGCCCTTCTCCCACATCTATTTACCACTATCCTCACTCTCACTGTGCTTCTCGGGCCTCAAAGGGTGCATGTGTCCATCTTCGAGAACGGAAGTTGGGATAACACTCCAATCGCCATGTCGCACTTTGCGCGAGCTCTCGAACATTTGGGAGTAGCATCCACGATTCGATCCGACCCTCATTCAACAGACTGGTCCAACGTCGACCGGATAGAGCAGTTGGCTCAGTATCGAAACGTGGCCATTGCCCCTCTACTCGACTGGTCACCTCACTCATCCACTATGTTCAACCCTTCTAAGATCGGATCTCATCACCCTCCATCGAACCCAACTGAACTTGTGTTCATCAACGACATCGCCATCTGTCCGTCCGATGTGCTCGAGCTGCTCTACCAGCGAGAGTTCCAGACCGCGTCGGCGACATGTGCAATGGACTGGCGACCCAGCCCTCAGGGTTGGATGTGGGAATGGCTGAAACCCTACCTCAGTGAGAATTTCAGGTTTTATGATAACTGGGTGACGAGATCGTTGGAAGGGTTTCCCCTGCGGCCGAGGGTCGATGTGTTTGGTGAGATTCGAGATGGTGTGAGAGAGTTGTTTTTGTGGTCAGTCATAACCAAATCCTGTTCTTTTCTTGCTGGACATTCCAATTCTAACTCCTTGTTACGGTAATCGGGATTGATATAGGGACTCTCATCCAAATTCTCTTTCGCGGTTCCGTGCCGGTCTGCCTCTGCCGGTATATTCCTGTTGGAATGGAGTGATAGTCCTGGACGCAGTTCCATTCCTCAAGCAAGGAACGGTCACTGGCTCTCATGGATTCAAGTGCGTCCTCTTGATTGCACAGTAAGGTATTTCGTCACTGACGACGTACTTTCCTGTTTGACTTAGATTCCGCAAAGGGCGCGAAGGGGAATGTGAAGCGTCTGAATGTAAACTTGTGGCAAGAGATTTCTGGTCTGTTGGATTGAGGAAGTGGGTGTTGGTTCCTCGAGGTCAGTCGTTTCTCATAAAACTAGTTCAGCTTCGGCACGACATTAACTCGACCTCGATCTTCTTTCTCAGTCGCGGTTACTTACGAGCTTGAAAACTACTACTCCCCTTACATAGAGAAAAGGGTCAGAAGGGGAGGTGTCGATGTGAGTTGGGAAATCTCCTCCATCACGGCGGAGCAAGTAAGAGCTGACAGGTTGTTGCTATAGGGTATGCTGACGGACATAAAAAAAGGAACGTTCAAAAAGACTCATGATGAGATAGATATGGTGGAAAGGATTGATTGGACGAAGGTTTACGGTCCAGAGACGGTTGTCTGTTTCCCCTGGCATAAGTTCGTCTTCTGAAAACGACACATGTTACTGAGGACTTAAAAGCTGACTATCGTTCTTATTGTAGGGGCTCTAGGTTAGAAATTTGGCCATTCTACGTGGAAGATAGTAGTATGGACAACAAACACGAGAAAAGTCATCTTCCTCTAAGTGAAGAAATGTTTCCGAATCCGACGCAAAGGAGTGTAGATGAGTTGTGATCGGTCCAAATACTCTCGCATCTAGATTGCGTTTAATGAAACACAAGCAATGTATCCATATGTATGATTTGCTTTGCTTTTGAACGAACATGAGACCGCTGTCACAAATGCAAGACGCCGACAAAACGGAGAGCCGAAAGATGAAAAAGTGTATACAACAGCCCAGTATCCCTACAACCAAGAGTGAAAGCCATCAAGCGAGCCTTCATCCACCTAAATATCCTAACGAGACCTCACAACGATGTCGACCGTATCCCCGTCCTCCATTTCAGCGTCCTCCAGCGTCATCGTAGGATTCAGAGTTTCACCGTCCATCTGTGCGCTCAAGTCAGCCAGCGGAATTCCAGATTTGTTAGAGAAGTGTCTAAGAAGAGCTGACACTTTAGAAGTTGATTTAAGCATCGCTCTGATGTCTCCCGTTAGGGACTTCATTGTAATTTTGATAGGTGGAACCTTCGGTTCGTTTTCAGCTGCTGATTCCCCGTTAGCACCTAATGGATCTACCGCTGGCAGGAATCTAGGAATCGAGACTGTTGGTTCTACTGGCGATAGAGAACGAGTTGGTGATGTACGTGAGATGATTGTTGACTTGATAGAAGAGGCACCTAAAACTTCGAAGTCGTCGTCTGAGGCTTCTCCTCTAGCTGCGGCATCTGATCTTGATGCAACATCATTACTTGGATCCTGGAAATTGTTTCTTCGCTGCACCCCTTGTCGCTCCGCTTCTTCCTTATAGCGATCTTTCCTCCAAGCGGCTTCAAGTGTAACAGAAGGAGCAGCGTTAACTCAGGTATGCGTGTGAAGACCGTGTAAAAGCTTACTGAAATGAATTTCAGAAATCACATTGAGAGCTGCAGGCGTCATAGACTGGTAGATTCTGTTCATGTTTTCCGATCGAGTAAGAATGATGATATCAGGCGAGAGGTTTTTGTTGACAGCTAATGCATTGAGGACGTAGTCAAAGGTCTCCCTCTGAAAGGAACAAGGGTGAACGTCAGTCGGTTGGACGATGTAGCAAAACCGAGAGCTGAGAGAACATACCCTTCCCAGCTTGTACTTCGTGGGCTTCTCGTAACGAGCTTTAGCTCGAGCCATCGCCGGAGTATCTTCGTTCGGCCACTTGAAAGTAATATGAACAGTGATCTTATCCTCCTCCAGTTGATCTCCACCTGGAGGCATAGGCGACCTCGACTTGGAACGACCAACACTTAGGTCCCGATGGAGATCTGGGTCGACCACGGTTGCAGGACGAAGGTCCAACTTCTTATTCCTCAAGCTTTCTCGGATTGCCAAAAGTTCCGGATTGAGCTGCTCAATCGCACCGGGGTCTGGTTCAAAGTTGAAAGCCTCGTCGTTGTCATCGAAGTGGTGTCTAGGTCGGTCAGCTCGACTGGCCGCAAGTTGTGTTCTATGAATGTTTCATAGGGGATTAGCACCAATAGAGGCACTCTTATTGTCTGATATTAGAGAAGTTCAATACTCACCTGACCAAGTTCTCAGCGTTCCTCAGGATCTGTGGATCTGCTCCAGGCGGAGGTGTAAGCGATCTAGATTTATGTCGTCGTTCTCTCGCCGTTTTTCTTCCCTTCTGTTTTCTCACATCTAGTTTCTCTTCTTCAGTATCTGATCCAGAAGAAAGCGATCTGAAGTTCGAAACGAGACGGTGTCAAATTAGAAACAACAGCGTAATGAGAGGACAACCCAACTCACAGAACCTCAATGACTTCCGCCTCGTTCCTTTTCTTCAAATCAGCAGGATCTTCTCTTGTCCATTCAGGTAATGCTTTCGCCCTTTCCCTATATCCCGACAGGCGGCCTCGCTTTCGCTTAAGTGCTCTCCTTGGGGTAGTTGGAGAAGAAGGCACGTCTTGATCCTCTGAACTGTCGATTTCGGGAACAGTTACATCATTGTTGGAGCCTGAGGCTGCTGGACCGATGTTATTGTCTACTTCGTCTGAATTTAAGTCCTCTGTTTATGGTAAGTAAAAGGGGAAGGTCAACCAGTCAATCAACGTGAGTCGTTTATTCATAGGGCCTGCAGGGAGAAGAACACAAGTCATACTTACCTCCAGTCCTCTGTCGTCTCTTCCTTTCAGCTTCTGCCTGCTTTAGTTGAAGATTATGTGCGCCCTCCTCTGCCTTGCGAGCTTCCTTTGCCCTCTCTTCTTCCTCCTCCTTCGCTAGGGCCTCAACGTCAATTTGTCGTTTCCTCCCGTCGTTCCATTTATCGCCTTTCATGAAGAAAGCGTCAGCTTCCTGCTCCTCCCGTACTTTCTCGGCCCAGTACGTTTCGTCTCTTCGCAGTGTAGGCCGTTCGTCTTCTGAATCCGATATTTCAATGGGTTCGTTGTGTAAAGTAACGGCTGGGCTCCTAAAGAACTCCCTTGATGGCGTCTGAGACTGGAGACGTGAGCTTGAAGCGTGGGATTCCACAGACTTAGAGCGACTTGAGGAAGGTGCGGCGGGCCCAGGCGGTGGTGCTGTCCTGGGCTTTGGCTTAGGCCGTGGCTTCGACATAGAATCAAACAGTCCACTCGATGACGCTAGAGCTAGGGGAATTCGGTAATTGGAGGTGATAGTAGGCGACGCAAACCGAGCAGGGCAGCAATCGCGCGCAAAACATTGACGGCGTGCGACCAGCGTGCAACCACAGCCCACCAAAATTGAAGGGAGAAGCTACACCTCAGCAGCCTGGGAGTCATCACGGAGCTCTGAAGGTGCAGTTCTTGGTACGTTCGTTCTGATCCTGGATAGTTTGTCAGGGCAGGAAAGAAGCAGCTCCGAAAGCTGCCCAGTGTTTGAAGTTCAACGAGCAGCCAGTTGGTCTACACCGTAGGTTTGAGCTGTCCAACAGGTACTAGAGATACTTGAGATGAGGTCGATATGTCGGCTTCTTCTACGACTTGCTCGTCAAAAAATGCTGACCCTCCGCTTACTTCTCAGTCACGTCAGGCTGATGAGTCTTTCTCAATGGATTCTCAAAAATTCGCCAGTTACGGTGCAGCACATGAGATAAGGGTCGTTATAGCTTTGGATCTGGACAAGTACGTTTGTAGTAGCGCTACTCCTGTGTTAGACACTTCCTGTTGACGAGATATTTTCTATAGTTTCTGTAGGTAGAGCTCGCTCGCCTTACTATGTGCGATATGACGTTAACATCGCTCTTTGGTATCAGATGTTGGTGTAGAGCGAATTCGAAATCCGGCTTTGAAGGGTTTGCCAGTTGGAATTACGCAGAAGGGTATCCTTGCGACTTGCAGCTATGAAGCGAGAGCCAGAGGGGTCGGAAAGCTGATGTCGATCAAGAAGGGAAAAGTAAAATGCCCAGAAATGATTCTCGTCAATGGAAGGTACGCAGCATCTAGTCTCTCAAATCTTTTACTAGAAGGGTTGCTGATTTTGTTTCCTTCTTGGCAGTGATCTGACCCCTTACCGGCACCATTCTCGTCTAGTGTTCTCGCTGGTCACGTCTCTCTTGGGACCCCAGGTCGAGAAACTAGGAATGGATGAAGTTTTCGTTGACGTTTCAGACCTTGTCCTCTCGCACCTCAAACTCACCCCTCAACAAGACAACCAAGGTCAACTGTGGCTTCAACTGGCAGGCTCCTACGGACTGTGGTACTCGCCATACAAAGACCCTCTGATAGGTCATCTACTTCCCAAAGGCAGACACATGGATCCTGAGAATCCCTGGATTGTCGCATCACACATTGCAGACTTTGTCAGGAGGGAGATCGTTGAAAAGATCGGACTCACTTCATCAGCTGGAGTAGCTTCAAACAAGTCCCTTGCGAAACTTGCCGCGTCCATAAACAAACCATCAGATCAAACTACCTTCACTACCGATCACCAACCTGACATTCAAGCGTTCATGGATCCAATTCCAGTGAGAAAATTGAACGGCTTCGGATTTGTCATCACTCGAACCATACTCGAGGCAATCGGCACGACGGAAGAAGAAGGAGCAGGAATCACTGTAAAGGAGCTCAAACATCGCACTGATCTGACTGCTTTCATCAGGTTATTTGGGAAGGAAAAGGGGACCTACCTCTGGGGTTTGTTGAGTGGTGATGATTCGAAACCAGTGCTTGCATCGCCAGAGTTTCCCAAGCAGATTTCCGTGAGCACTACCTGATTTTCACCCGTGGTTCATGAGCACTCTGACACTGTTGTTTTCGCCCAGGTGGAAGACTCGTTTGCTCAATCATCCAAAATGACAATCGCCCAGGCGACGCACGAGATGACCATCTTGACCTGTTCTCTTTTGAAACGACTCCAAGAGGAGCTTCTCACCGACGTTCTATCTCCCACTTCTCAATATGCACCTCAGAAGAAATGGCTGCGCTATCCTGAAACAATCCGATTGTCGATTCGGCGAACGTGGAATGAGGAGGCGCACAGAGCTAAGTCGGCGACTGCTTCCATGCCGTCTGGAATCTTCAACATCTCGGATTCCATCCAACAAAGAGCAGATATGCTGGTATTTAGAGTCTTGAAGCGCTTGTTGAGGGATGTGTTGGGTTCGACGGACGAATCGAAAGTTTTTGATTGTTGGGTGTAAGCAATGAACCCCTTTGTCGCACTCTATATTAGTGTGTGCCATTGACATTTTGTGTCTTTCACAGTATTAATGTATCAGCAGGGAAATTGTCAACCACCAAACCCGCAACCAATACTCTCGAGAGCTTCCTTGCTCCACCAGCTCACGCATTTTCATCTAAAGCAATTGTTGGAACCGGATTCGCACCCATTGAGATCTTAGATGATTCCGATGAAGAGGTGGAGACTTCTGACTCTCGTCCTAAGAAAGAGGAACTTGAGGAAGTGCAGTACCTGAAAATGGAGGGCGTTGAGGCGAGTGAGAAAGATATAGATCAGGATGAGGAGGATGGTGACGAAGAGGATGAAGACCTCGGCCACAAGACGAAATGTGACGAATGTGAAGAGGTCATCTGGAACTTCGCTCTTGATGCCCATAAACAATATCACCAACAGTTTGTGAGTTTCTGTACTTTTCTTTTTGAGGGAGAACTTTGTCACAAAAAGATCGCGCTAATCTCTAATTCGCTTTGCAGTCTGCTTGAGACATATTGCGCTGACGCCTATATTGTTGCTCTTGCAATCGCTATGATACCCAAACAGCTACCCGATACCATTCCGAGCTTCTTGTCATTTTTTCCTACGAGCCACGATTTCCAAGTATTATTTCGACATCGCCGAGTAGTGAACGTCTGACTATCATTTACCAAGTTCTCGGGCAAGTGTATGTTGGTCGTTGAATCTCCGTCGATAGCTTCAGAAACAGTCTATATCCAAACAGAAGAGTTCCCATCATCTCCGACCGCTGTGGGAGACCCTCTCGCTCACTTCTTTTCCACACATTCCACGCCTTCGAATTCACGCTCAAATTCACCTTCACGACATGTTGGGGACGTTCCAGCTCAAAGGCCAACTGTACTGCACCACACTTCAAGCGTAGAGTTTGGTGAAGGGAGCCATTTGGAGCCTCTCGACCTGGTAGTCGATGCGAAGGATGGCTGCGGTGGCATTGCTTGGGTAAGTGTGAGGTTCGACGTTAGACATTAGAGACAGTGGACACGATGAGAACAGCCAAGCTTGTGATTATGTTGTTTTCACTGAGAGACTAATTGGCTGTGACTGGTTTTTGCCTTTCGTTTGAACAGCCAGCAGGCATGGTCCTCTCTCGTTACATTGCCCACCTGAATTATATCCAGCCGCATCGATTCCAAAACAAAACTGTCCTTGAACTTGGCGCTGGAACTGGCTTAGTTGGTTTGGTGTTAGGAAGGACCGAACCATCATCAAAAGTCTGGCTGACAGATCAACTGTGAGCATGCCGCCATTGTTCTATTGCTCCTTCGGCTTCACCACTAACAGCCTTTGGACGACCACCCCGTGAATGGCAGTAATATGATGTCTCTTATGGACGAAAACATTTCTCACAACAAACTGGACAACTGTTTCGCTGCTGAGTTGAATTGGTAAGCAGCGTCGCAATGCACTTCATTTGGCCCTTTACTCACTGTCCAATATCAATGCTGTTTTCAAGGGGTGAACCGATTCTAACATTCATTCCAAAACCAGATGTGATTCTCATGGCCGACTGTGTTTACTTCGAACCAGCGTTCCCGCTCCTCGTCGCCACTTTGGTCGAGCTCACAGAGGGCAGAGAGAGAAATGAACTTGAAATCCTATTTACGTACAAAAGACGTAGAAAGGTACGTTTCGGTGCATCTTTGTAACTTTTGAGCACCTGCCTGACTGATTCTCTCCTGCCGCGCTTGTTCTCGGACTGCTGTCGTTGTGGATCGCCCCTGGCAGGCTGATAAGCGTTTCTTCGCGCTCCTCAAGAAAAGATTTACTTCTGAAGATGTAACGGATGATCCTCTGAAAGTGGTGTGGGAGAGGGAGGGAATCAGCATGATGCGGCTTACGCGAAAGTGACCTGGAGGTTGGGAGTGCGGACGACACTGAGAGAAGGTTGTAATGTAAAATTAACTCACAGATTGACCATCGGGGAAGTTTGATTAAGGATGCCGTTTTTTGTTACAGCATCGGTAAGATTGCGCACCAGCAGAACAGTTATCTCGTCTTGAATCGTTATTCAACTCTCCAAAGGCTGCTTAGAATGGAATTTTAGTGAAAATACCATCCGGCTCATTTATATGCGCAATCGCCCGATCCCGAGCACAACGAGTCATTTGACAAAAGTAAGCGAAGCAAAGCAGCAGTGAATATACAGAAAATAGAACGACACATTAATCTTCTCTCAACTCTCACCACATCAAACCTCAGCAATGGCCCATCTGGTTCCACCTTTCACCCGAGAGATTGCTCACCAGTGAGTTGCTTTCTGCCGGGATAATCTCACCTCGATTCTGAAAGAGCTCACGGCGGGTAATTGTCCACCTACGCCATTTCATCCTTGCAACAGAAAAGTCAAACTAGCTCAAGCAGCTTGGAATTCTTGCTCTCCTCAGACTTGCTCCAAAGCTTACACTGCTGACTCTATCTGGAGAAATAGAACCACGTTCGTCCGAGGAACAGCGCAGATTGAGGACTTCTTGACCAAGGTGGGTGAGACGAGACCGTCAGTGGTGTTCCACCTCTTGTCTTTGGGCTGAAGCTACTCTCGGTTGTTCTCCTTCACCTGCAGAAATGGGAGCGTGAAAAAGGATACAAGTTGAGGAAGGAACTATTCGCCTTCGGAGACAACAATATTGCCGTCCAGTTCTGGTGAGTTACTATTCTGAATAGGCTCCAGTCCTTCTCTCGAGCTGAAGATCAAACAATGAGGACCTCTCATTTATCTCATCGAGCGTGCTGGCAGTGAAACTGTAGCTGACGTACTGTTCACTTCGAGCGTGCAGGTACGAATACTCCACCGACCCTGAACTCAAGAAAGATTGGTACAGATGTTACGGTCTTGAACACTGGGTTTTTGATAAGAATGGAAAGATGTCCCACAGACAGGTATGTTTTCGACCCTTGCTTCATGATGTCATGTCGATATTAACTCTACCGGCTATATTTTCTTCCTGGTAAAGATGAGCGGTAATGATTTACCGATCAAGTCAGAAGAGCGATGGTTTGTTGAAGGGGTTGATAGTGACGTGAGTGAAAGGTCTTCGCAACCGTTTGGTTCTGACCATCGCTGACTTTGTCTATGACGCTTTCCGCAACTCAGAAGATCGATATATCCGAACAGCACTGGACTTTTGGAAAGCCTATTGAGTCTATTTAGGACATTCAACCGAACAAAAAGAGCTCCAAGGACACTCTTCCTGACATATAACTCCAGATTCAAAGCGATCCAATAATGCATGCGATGTAACGATTTGATTTGATGTACAATGCCTGCCAACTACCTAACTACCGTAAATGTCACTTCGTTACATCGCTACAGACTAAACTTGTACATCTTTTTTTAGCAGAGAGGGTAGGGCAGTCAAACCAGAAAGCAGGCGCGCATGAGGAGTACGGACACTGGAGTGGTTTGGCCCGAGATAATGCCTCTAAAATTAACCGGAGGACTTTCGTCGAGAAAGGAAAAAAGATCGGCTTCCGAGTACTTCCAAGTGTTTGTTTCTGGAACGGAGGAGATGTGGAAGATGCTCTTCCGCGCTAAGAGCAAGAAATGTCTCTGGTATATAACCGACGGAAAACTGATAAAGAACCTTGTTCTACTCGTTCCCTCTCTTCTCTCCAACAACCATCTTCACCTCGCGTCTTGCTTGCTGCTTGGAGTGAGTATTGGGCTCTGTCAGGGACGTTGCAGAAGTGGAGCTGACGCCTATTTGGTGTTTCAGCTGTACGTTTCAGGCAGAAAATCGGAACAAGATGGCTAGCAAATCGTATTTCTCCTTCGAAACCTACAAGCTCTACCCAGAGGAGTCCTCGTATGCCCCAGAAGGAAAGAGTAACAAAGGTATGTTCCCCCTTTTTTTCTGTGTTTAAGTTCCCACCGTTTCCCACGGTAGGGTGGGATCACATATGCCATACAGCGGCCCATCACCCCCTCGAGACTCATCAATCGACGGAATTGAGCTGATTATTCCCCTCTGTTTGTTGCCCTTTGCTGACTTTTTTTTCTGATATCAATCTCGGTGGCGGTTATCAACAAAAATGCAGACTTGGACCCAACTCCCATGAATCAACGAACTTGGGGTATCTCAAACTACGTGTACTACTGGATTTCAGATGCAGTCAATATCTCAACATACGAAATTGCTTCATCCATGCTCACTCTCGGCATGAGTCTTCAATATGCGATTCCTTGTGTCTTCCTAGGTGAATCGAGCTTGCTCTTCTTTTGAACTCAACAGAACGGCAACTAATTCATTTATGTATGGGTTGGATTAGGCCATTTCTTGATCGCTATTCCCATCACGCTCCAAGGTTCAACGGGTGCATCTTTGAGAGTCCCCTTCCCAATCCAAGCTCGTTCTTCCTTCGGCCACCATTTCGCTAAATTCGCAGTGTTCTCAAGAATGATTCTCGCTTGGTTCTGGTTTGGTGTCCAATGCTACACCGGATCTGAGTGTGTTCGTCAAATTCTCATCTCTTGGGCTCCTAGTTTCAGGAATTTCCCCAATCACTTAAGTGAGAGCGCCAACATCACGTCAGCTGGTATTCTGTGCTACTTCTTGTATTGGGTCATCCAATTGTACGTGGAATCCTGTTGGCCGGCCATGCGTTTACTAACAGGCACAAAATCTGCACCTATTCTCTCTTCCTGTACCAGCCCTTTCCTCCTAATTCACCCTTCTAAAATTAAGTGGTTCTTCATGGCAAAATCCATTTATGTTCCTATTGTCCTCCTTGGAATGTTCATCTGGGCGTTGAAGGTCGCTGGAACGGGGCCGATCTTCTCGCAGAAGACCACCATCTCTGGCTCTACACTGGGATGGGCTTTCATGAGCTCTCTCAACTCTGTATTAGGAAACTACGCTACCCTGAGTGTCAACATTCCAGGTGGGCGAGCCTTCTGAATCTGCTCAGTAACAGGGAAACAGCGATTGACATCTATTTTCCTCTTTGTACGACCTCAGATTTCACTCGTTATGCTAAAACCAAACAATCGCAGTATATTCAAATGTTCATTATTCCCGTCGTCTTTACTCTAACTGCTTTCGTCGGAATCGTCGTGGTTAGTAGAAGTACGCGCATCATGCCTTGAACCTGTTTGGCTGACCTAGCCCGTTTCCCCGCTCTTCAGACCTCAGCTGGTGAAGCTATTTACGGTACACTTTACTGGGATCCAACAACTCTTATCAACGCATGGGGAGACGATTCCAAAAGTCGCGCTGCTCGCTTCTTTGTCGCATTCGCATTCGTCATGGCTACTATCGGTACGAGCACCTCACCATACTATATCCTCATCGTTAAGATTGCCCACACATCTTCTTTTGTAGGAACCAATGTTAGCGCGAACAGCATTTCGGCTGCCAATGATATGACGTAAGTTCAACTCTTTTGCCTCACCGCGCTTCAGGCTCTAATGCAGCACTGACTCAACTCTCATACCTTCTCTAGTGCATTGTTCCCACGGTACATCAACATCAAAAGAGGTCAAAGTGAGTTTGATATCCTCACCCATTTAGTTTGAGAAATCAACTAATCAATGTCAGCTAGTTGTCACCGCGTTCCTGGGAGGGTGGTGTCTGTGCCCGTGGGAGATTTTATCGAAGGCACTTGGTTTCCTTAACTTCATGTCGGGCTATACGGTATTCCTGGGTCCAATCTGCGGTATTCTTGTGACTGAACAGTATATCGTTCGAAAAGGTCGAGTGGATGTCCCAGGTAAATACGCACCTCACACTTCTTTCTGCATACAACACAGCTGATTTGCTGTTTTCAGGCCTGTATGGTCATGAATATGGAAGGTACTATTTTACGTATGGTATCAACTGGCGTGCCATGGTTGCGATGCTAGTCGTAAGTTAAATGCTATGCTCTGTCCTGTTGTTCCGACTCCGCTGACACGGTTATCGCTCCCAGACTGTACCTCCTGGGCTCCCAGGCCTCGCTGCTGCTATCAACTCTAACATCAACGTTGGAGATGGTGCTACCCACCTCTACGACTTGTCCTGGTTCGTTTCTTCGCTGATGGTTCTCTAACAACCTTCAAATGCTGACTCTCATTCTGTCCTATCAACCCCAGGTTGTTTGGCTTTATCACCGCTGGCTTCCTCTTCTCTGTTCTTTCCCTCTTGTGGCCAGCTAAGGAAACTTTGATCGACGCGCCAATCTACGCTGAAGTTGTAGACGAGTTCACTCAGGATGGCACCACCTCTGCCGATGAGAAGGGCCACAAAGCCGCAGACCACAGCGTTGACGTTGTCAATGCTTAAGTTACTCGCCCTTTTCCTAGTTAGCTTTCTTGTTGCGCCTTTTGTAAAACTTTTCTTTTTGGTTTAGCGTTGTTTCCTTCTCATAGGTGGCATTGTATCTATCACGTCTTTTACCCTACAAACTTTTCATAGCTCTTTCTATGCAATATCTAGCACTTGATCTTCAAAGCATCGGCAACTAAGCCTGTCAACCCAAGGACCTCTTCCTCTCTCATCCTTCTACCAATCAACTGAAGTGCGACAGGCGCATCTTCGTATCGCGCAGGATCGTATTGCTCCCAGATCGTCTTTTCTTTCTCGCTAAAGTACGAGTCTGGCTTAGGTGGTATTACGTCCAGTTCTGGGTCAACACTCGTGACTGGGAATACTAAGGATTGGAGATGACAAGAAATAGTCAGCAACTCATCGTTAGATCATCTGTAAGGGAGGAGTAGAACTCACCTGCTGCAGCATGATCATGTACATTGACGTAGTGTGTGTAGTTGGCGTAGCGATATTCTCCGTGAGGTGGTGCCGCAAAGGGAGCTACGCATGAGATGATCGCATCAACTGGTCGACCCGTGGTGGTTTGAGAGACGGTTGCGTTCCAGTAATCAAGATGTTCTTTACGGATGACTCTTCTCCTCTTGTTTATCTGATATTTTAGAATGAAAGTTATAATTAACGGATTGGGGGAAAGAAAGATTGCTGAGCTTTACGCACCTGCCAAGACTCATACACTGTCAAGTGCTTTTTCCCAAGATAGATGCCTTCTACCAGAGGTTCACCACTTAGAGCAGCTGTAGAATTGAGGTCAACGCCGCCGTCTGATTCAAACAATTCGATCAGGATCGCGTCCGTTTCAGCAGCCTTGTATGGGATCCAGTCGATGACTGCGTAATTTCACGGGCTCTGTTAGTTACTGCCAGTTGAGATAGAATTAAGAAGGACAAACAAACCTTCGTGTCCAGCAGCCAACAGCGCATCCTTTGTCATCTGCAAAGCACGCCTCACGGGTGGTTGAGGTCGCACAACACCATCGTCCCACAAAATGCCAAAGCACTTCTTCCCCTCTAGATATTTGAGCTCAAACTCATCTTGATTCCATTTCTTTTCAACGACGACTGGGTCGTGAAGCCAAGGCCTAGGAGCAGAAGATATATCAGTCAGCGAATGACATCTCTAAGTTCCGCCTCTATCGACTTTTGACTATAACTCACTCTCCCTGTATAACAGCTTTGGTGAATTCGACGATACCAGAGTAAGAGGTAGAGATGGGACCAGCGACAGATGGTGAGACCTCGAACCCTTAGGAATAGAAAAGAAAAGTCAGCTCGAGCACAGAAACAGCGGATCTTGTCACATGTCACAGGTGCTACCTTCAAGCGTGTTGAGAGCGCCTTGGTATGGGAGCCTGTAGAACGATGGACGGAGACCCCATAGATTCTGCATTGCTGCCGGGATTCGGACCTGGTAATATCGTGCAAGTATTGAAGTCAGAAAGAGATGGAAACAGCCGTACTCTCCAATAAAGAACTGTCGCTCACGCTTCCACCTAGATCGGTTCCTACTCCAAGAGGAGACCCTCTGAAACCAATGAGACTACCCTCACCACCAGATGATCCACCACATGTCAGAGTACGATTGAAAGGCTGGGGTGTGGTATACGAAAGAGGGCGTAAAAGTTAGCGACAATCCCCATCTATTGCATGAAATAGAATTGATACTACGTTGAGAGTTCTTCCAAAAAGATTGTTGTAAGTCTCAGCACGCCTTTGAGGAGTTACAAGTCAGTGACCACCGTATATTTCTATGACAGCAAATGGTAAGGAGATGCTCACATGAGAGTTTGAGGAACGTTTGTAGAAACGAAAGGAACAGCCCCCGCTTTCTTGAGAATTTCGACCATCACACAGTCCTGAGTGGCCTTCTTTTCGAGCCATGCTATAAAGCCGACTGAGTGGTGGCTCCCCTTGATGCAGAACTGGTCGAAGAGCCGAGGGAACGAAAGAGGGGGGTGGAAAGCGAGACTCAGATAAAAGCGAAATATCACAGTGGATTTCTAAACGCACCTGGTCCTTGAAAGAGATAGGAAGTCCATGCAAAGGTCCGACGGTTTTCCCCGTTGAAGCGAGTTGCTCGTCTAGAGACTTTGCTATGGCGAGAGCAGACTCGAAATGGACCTCAGTTAAGCAATTCACCTGAGCAGAGAGAAATAAATGGATCAGCTGAGATGATAAGAGGATGATTGGGAAGGAACTGGAAAGTACCAGCTGTTGAGCAATGGTGGCACGTTTGCAGAAGGCCAGTGTAACCTCGTACGAAGACCATTCTGCTATTGCAAGCTTATCCAGAAGAGTTGCTGTCGAAGCTTCAGTTATTTCGAGTTCCTTTTCTGTGAGAAGCCCGCTTTCTCTAGGGATGCCCTGGACGTTTTTTAGCGAGGCAGGCGGCAGCTTGTCCTTTGGGATCAACCACTCCGATGGGAAGAGGGCATCCCTAGCTTTGACATGAGCTTCCGCTTTGACTTTCCAAGCTGGAGCAGTTTCAACCATTGTGCTGTCAGGAGATATGTGTTGGTTGGTGAAGAGAAGAGATGCGCCCCCTAGTTTGCTCGGGGTAAGATAAGGCTGTCGGCTTAATATCGGTGATGTTTAAGGTTCACTAATTCCGATACACTGATGACAAAAAGCAACAGAAATTGCGATCTATAGAATACTCTAAACATCTATTCCAGCTCTCTTTCTAGCCTCCCTGATCGCTTCGCCCAATCGCTTAAATCCGATCTCAGCATCCGGACGGCTAATGCAACTGAATGCAACTCTCAAATGAGGAGACGTCCTCTTGAGAGGATAGAAACTGTATCCTGGTACAGCAAGAACTCCCTTTTCCAGAGCATCTACCAAGACCAAGTTTTGAGAATCTGGAAGTGGGGAGATGTCGATCCAGAGGAAGAGGCCTGATTGGTAACGGTAACTGTTGATCAGCATGAGATCCTCATTCACTAGAATACAGGCGAAACTCACCGGCAATTGGGGAAACCCAGCTTGCAACACCGTCGAGTTCTTTATGGGCAAGCGCTTCAAACCACTCCCTCCTTTGTTGATACAAGACCGCAACGTCCGTGCAGTGTTTCAAGAACCCAGCAGACCCCCACTTCTTGAGCAGCGTCCAGAGAATAGCCTGTCCAACACTGCTAGGTTGGAGATTCATGGCTGATGTCAGGTGGTCCATCGCATTGAGGATCGTTGGCGGACCCGTTGCCCAACCGAGACGGACACCGGACGAGAGGACCTTAGAGAAAGAATCGAATCGCAATACGAGCGAATTGGTCTTGTCAAGCTCCAAATATGAGGGGACACGAGGGCTGGCCAAGAAATAGTACGGATCATCTGGGTCGAGGAGAATAATGAGTATGTTGAGAAACGACCTGCACTTGACAAGGCTCACCTTCGACAATCATGATGTTGTACTTTTCACAGATCTCAAGAACTTCCAGCTTCCTTTGTTTATCGGCAGAGTAACCTGAGGGATTTGAACCGACTGGAGTTGAGTAGAGCAACTTAGGGTAAGGCTTTTCTTCGGGCCACGATGTCAGAATTTTCAGCAGCGATTCCGATGAGAGACCGTTCGAGTCGACTTCCACCTCTACAGTGAAAGATCAAATTATGGTTATGATGTTGATTCAATAGTGCTTGAGTTAGGCAAGGGGACAACGAGCGACCCACCAATCAGCTCGCAACTGCGCAATTCGAGCACACTCAGTGTTCCAGCATACACAGGACATTCCACCAAGACACTATCACCAGGAGAAATCATGACCTGGAAGCACTTGTTAAGCAAATCCTGACAACCAGCTCCGACAGTTGTCCTCCATTTCGCTTCTTTCTCTTCCATGGGAATTGAGTGCACCTCGGCGGTAAACTCGCTGAGGAACTTTCGGAGAGGAGGGAACCCAGCTGTTGGACCATACTATTAAATATATAAAGAGTCAGAAAATGTTCAGACTGGCAAGACGACCGAGTGGGAAACCTCGAGCTGACCTGCAACGCCGCCTTCATGTCCTCTCCTTCAAGCTCGAGATCCATCCCTTTACCTGAATCATCACCGAGATCAGGACCAATGTGTAAAGTCATTGATTTGAAAGGGAAAGTCTCGTCATTGGGTCGTCCTGCAGACAGAAGCGAGAAGTTAGAATCGGGGGTTTTTTTTATTTGGGAAAGCAGAAACAAGGATTGAAGTGGTATCAGTAACATACCAGCCAAGAAAGACACCATATTTGGCCTCTCCTCCAACGCCAACAGTCCACGGACTAGGGACGCAACAGGAAGGAGTATCAGCGAAAAGAGCAAGCCCCGGGTGAACGAAGGCCTTTCAGAAAGAGTTAAACTGACTGCCGTCTGACTTCAGCGACCTGGCTTCAGGAGTAAGATATGCACTGTGATCCAAGATTGGCATAATTGAGGTTCCTTGAGGGTTAGAAAGATAGAAAGCTTGCTCGCAATACGCGCTTGAATCGGTCAATCAGTTTCAAAATGACTCGATGTCGGGCACTGCGATTTGCCATTTTGCATAAACCATCTGAAATCATGAATTAATTAATAGTGATGGTACCAATATAGAGTTTGAACTTTAGATACAGATTTCCCAAAGCAACCAGTCTCCTTCCTTCAAGGAACGACTGGCGCGATTAGCAGGCAGTTTAAGCATTAGTAAGAACGGATCGAAGTGTAAAAATTAGATAAACTAGAGGTAAGTAAGCGCAGTCAAGCAAGCAGCCACAAAAAAAAGGATCAAAGAATCTCAAATCTAAGTGAAAAGTGGAAATGGGTCTGATGCGATTGATTAGTTGATTAGAATGAGGTTGTCGTTATCGTTTCTAAGGTCCAATGAGATGTGACGCCGGGTTCTCAAGTGCGTATGAATCATGCTGGAGCCGGGCTGGACAGTCTGATTTCTCCTTCTTCGACATCAGTCGTTGCGAGTCTAGCCATGGTGGCGCGAGCGCGCTCAGCGGCGAACACTGATGGTTCAACCCTCGAAATTGCCCAACCTTTTACAAGAAGGGTCTGTTAAAAGCGGCAGAAAAAAGGTGAGTCTCTGTCGACAGCTATAAACTGTATAGACTTTTTAAGACTTACGACAAAGATCCAGGTGCAAACAATACACACAGTTGCGATGGTAAGATTGAGGAACGCCATCTGAGTGAAACCCAGAACAGTAGAGCTCATCAGTATGAGCAACAAAACTCAAATCAGAAACGCCAGCCACTCACCATGTCATCCCATCCTGATCTCATAGCTGCGAAAGTTACACCTTCGACCGACAACATGAACACCATTCCGCCTGCCATGAGAGCGAAGCCAGCAGCAGCCTCAGTTGGTGGGCGAGATGGAAGGATAGAGCGTGGTGGTCTTAGCCAGAGGAACACATAGGTGAGGAATCTAAATACGGCGAATCCGCCGAGCAAATTACCCCAAAGCATGTGGATGTCAACCTGGAACAAACAATGTTGTCAGTTCAATCTGTTCAAGGTAAGTCAATGACATGCGTTTTTGCTCACTTGGAATTGGTATGTCTGGTGGTGAGCAGCCATAGCAATACCAGTGATACCAATGCAGAGAGCTGGGAAAGGATTGAAACTTGAATCCCAAGTTGGTGGCTTAGGAGAGATCGCTTGAAGTGAAGTGTGGGCGTTGTGCGCGACTGTGGTGGAGAGGAAGTTTCGAAGGCGCTTGGATTCCACACACATTCCAATGAGTCCAGCGAACCAGAACATGACGGCAATGGAGATGTGTTGCATTTGCTTGACAGTGAGTGGAGAACCTGGTGCGGCACCAAATCTCTCCATCCAAGTGTTAGAGACACCATCTGCGATAAAAATGCATGGCGTTCAGCAAAACCAAAATATGAATGAGAGAAGTAAAGGTGGTACTGACAGAGGAAGATGACGAAGCACTCGACACTTTCCGCGGTTGGAGCATTCTTGCGCCAGTTTCCAGCCTTGTACTGTGGTTTGGCGTTCCAAGCCCACCCAAGCTCGGACCAAGCACCCAAGAATCGGCCAAAGGTGAGGACACCGTAACCAACTAAGGATGAAGGAAGCTTTCGTCAGAAACCACGTGATCGTTGGTGTGAATGATCCGAAAATTCCGAAACTTACAGAAGATTCCTCCTTTGATCAAATGAGCAAGGCAACCATTGAGATAATTGCCTCTGCAAGTACCGGAATACACAGCAATTCCCATCAAGAACTCAGCGAAAGCCAACACAATCATCAACCTCCACAAGAAGATCAACGCAAACTTGACGAAATTGTTTCTTCTCTGGGTCCATTTGGAACCGGCGAAAGCAAATTTGGAGGAAGTATTGGTGATGTGTTCACCGTTGGGACCGGTACCGACGTGAGTTGAGGAAGAAGACATTGATGCTGATCGGGTAGCTTCGGGGGCTTGTCGAGAAGATTCAATGTGGCTGTTGACTTGTCCCCAGCCATGGTGCTGAGAGGCTTCCGTGAGGACGTGGTCTTCTTGGTCATGACCTCTGACAGCTGATTCTTTCATCAATCCATCCACCTCATCTTCTCCCATCTCCTCAGCATCAGCAATCACGTAGCCATGCACGTCGTCATTGTTGTTTGCGGAGCCGCGGCCGGTCGAGATGAGTTTCCACACCCTCTTGTGGATTGGCTCTGAGTTCTTCCCTTTCTTGAGTGCTCTGAGACCGCCAAGGAAGCTCAAGAAGTCAACACCGGTGAGAATCCAAGACATGATGATAATGGCCCAGCCAAAGGAACCGTGCTTGTTTCCTTCGTACAGATTGGGTGTGCCAGCATTGTATATGGAAACAAAGAAGATACCGAGAGCTTGAACGACGTTGAACAAGAAGAGTGAAGCTGGGTAGGCCATGTGGTGAGCAGTTCTTAGCGCAAGAGCTAACAACAAGCGCACGGAAACATCGTTGCCCGATTAGTCATACGGAAACGGCAAGCCACTTGGCGCCAATCGGAAGATGATACTGACCAACAGGCAGGATGAAAAAGTATGAAAGCACCATTGACGCAATGTGAAGAGCCATCCACATTCCGTATTGGCCAGTACCCTCGAGACGAGGGTCATCTGAGCCGTAAAGTAAGTCATGGTCCCAGTATGATTCCGGCAGAGGAGCATGATGAAGCAATATCTCTGTTTCGTTGATTTCCTTCAAGGGAGCTGCCATATGGTGAGAGTGGGAGTGTTCATCCGCGTGCATGCTGGCATGGGCAGCTGTGTCGGTGGTGGTATTCGTCGTCGCCGAGGTGGTGGAATGCTCATCCGCTACAGAGTGCGAGTGCGAGTGGCTCGTTTCCTCCTCCTCTTCTTCCTCCTCTTCGTCCCCATGTCGTTTCGTGTTGATTATAGCTGACATGAATGCTGGTGTTGCCAAGGAGCCCTTGGGGAGGAAGCTGGGAGCTGCTGAGACCACTGAGAGTGCTCCAGCCGGAGAATTTGACGACAGCCCAACAGGTAGCTGGAAACCACCCAGCAGGGTCACAGCAAGGATGGGAAGGATGGAACGCATTGCTGCTGGTGGAAGAGAGGGAGATTTTAGATGAGGTTGGTTAAGCGATAACAAAGTTCAAAAGTTGGGCGAGGGCTGCCCAATTTTTCTCCCATGACATGCGTCATCCTATTTTCCGACGGACATTACTCCTCCTCGAGTGAGTCGACCCACATCATCATCAGGGCTGATGGGATACTCACCTATCGTCTTACCATCCCACCCTTACCTCCCATCCACACACACAGGGAGCGCATCTCTGGCCAGCTCGATTTCCATCGTCGCCTTGTCTTTGTCATCGGCTTGGAAGTTTCTAGAGGTTGCAATGAACCTCTCTTCCCGTCGCTACCAACCATCTCCACCGACTTCTGATTTCTAGCATTTTCTGAACCTTCTCATATGCTCTTTAGTATAAATTCATTTGTTGTTGTTTTGATTCCCGTAGATTAGATAAGAAAAAAATTCGAGGGTGCAAGAGGCGTTTTCTGTCGAGCGCGTCAGGGCAGCGTCACCGCAGATTATTCTGAATTACCTTTCCTCCTGGCGCCTCATCGTAGCAAGACCTTGGCGACTTGAAGTGTTCCTGATATCGACAAGGATCAAGTTGAAGAGGAGAGAAGCTGGGGTGAAGAGGCTGGGATTCCTACCGAGAAACGAAACGCTTCCTGATCGGTACCAAAGACGACTTTTGAATAGACACTATAGCCTTGCTCTATGAAAACAAAGATATATTTCATTCGCCTGAGGTTCAGTTGGCATAAGGAGCAGACATATATTCAATGAGGAAATCAAAGAAAAAGGAGGCTCAACCTACAGCTTGCTTGGTAACACCAACAACACACCTCGGTTTCAAGTCATCCGCAAAAGGCATTCCAGAGTCCGATCGTTTTATTGCATTGCATATCATTCACCGGTCAGAGGGAAAGTTATGCGAAAGGGAGGGGGTGACTGTCGAATGTAAGAATCGCTTCGGCTCCAGGATCTATCCTTTAATTGGAAGTGAACAAAGGCAAAACTAGGCCGAAATTTTTCTGAAGAGATGACTAAACTAGGGTTTGATCTATCTTTTAGTATTCCTCACAACGTGAAATCATCGGAAAATGCGCAGCAAGATGATCACAAAAAGAAGACAAGTCCAATTTGCATCGTGATCGGCGAAGGGGGGGAGGGCGAAACTCCACGTTAAGTCTCAGTTAATCAGAACTCTCGTATCAGAATTTCAAAAAGATCTGGGTTCATGAGAGAATCTGAGGGGAAATTATAGAGCAAAAGAGTACAAGGTGAAGATCAAATGTAAGCGGCCAGCGCTTCGCATCTCGCTCCCGAGAGAGATACGATTATTGTCCAACGATTCTCAAGATAATATAGAGGAAACTTCCCACAAATCGAATAGCGGACAATCCAGCTACCGCCCAAAAGAGGAATTCCAAGTAAGGGTTGAACGTCGGATCGGTGACGTTCAGCTTGACGTTGATCCATTGCAAGAAGAAGGAGGAAGTGAAGATCAAGATGACTTGAGCAAAAAGAAGAATTAGTGAATTGAAGAGCATACTCTTGATTAAAGGCAAGCAACGTTGGGAACTTACCAACTAAGTTAGAACCTACGAAAGCCAGCACGACGTTGGTTCGGAAGTTACGATCGCTATCGCTTCTCTTCGTGTCGGAGTCCCTCTTCTCTTTGATCTCGGGAGCTGGTTGGCGAAGTTCGCTCCTAGCTTGAATCCATACCTCAGTGACGTCGTCTTGTCTCTGAGGGAACTGGACCTCGACGGCCTCCTGACCCTCCTTTCCGCCAACCTTTTTCGCTGCTCCCAAGTCTTTGGCCGCACCATTGTCGCCCTTTGTTCCCCAGCTGAGATCTGAGAGATTACACATGGAGTATATCATAAGAGCGTTGACGAGGAAAGGGAGGAGTAGCATGTATTGGATTATCGACGTAAAGAGGTGCCTACAAATGTAGAAGTATCGTCAGTCACAGCTGATGGTTGGCAAGTGACAATATTTACTCACCAGGGTTGGAGATGGATAAGACTTCCAACCACGTAGAGACCATAGGTCGCCGCCATGGAGATCACAATGTCAACGAAAGTGGGGTTGGAGAAGAGACTCTTCGTATCTTCCCAACCAGCCTCAGTGTGCGGGACAGCGTTGTAAACCACAAAAGCGACTGAGTAGAGCAAAAGAACCTGGCATACGGCTAAGAAGACGAGTGCGCCGACATATAGGAACTTGCTTCCTTGTGGTCGATTTCCGACTGATAGACAGCAGTATAGCCTGCGTCAGCGAGTCAAGTCTAAGAAAAGTAAGTAAACTCAAAGTGGGACTCACGGGAGGAGATGATGATAACAAAGATGATGCTGATGTACAGCTTGGTAAAGACTTGAAAGATGACACTGCCAGCTCCAAAGAAAGGGTCTTGACCTCCGACGGTCGAGGTGGCCGACTGTAACATGAAGTAGAATGCGAGGAAGTAGCTTGAAAGTGAAAACCCTATTTTCAGGAGTATCAATCAGTCTGTACCTGAGGGGTAAAAGTGAAAAGAAGCAACATACAAGAGAAGAGGAGTTGAACGAGTTGATAGACGAATTCCAATTGCAGCACAATCTTTCTGAGGAAATTATGATTTGAGGTCCAGATCTTGTAGAAAAAGACGCTCGAGTGGATCGAGGCGAACATGGAACCGTTTAACCATCTTCGTCTTTGGCTGATGAACTCGGCGACGGTTGTGGGAACGTCAGTCGCTGCTTTAGCGCTCTTGACATCTATTACGTGAACCATACACAAATTAATTGGGGAAATAAAATTACATTATAACTGAAAAAGACTCACACATAAGTCTCCAAGCGCCATCTCGCTTGGTAGTGATCTCAAAACAGAGAATACGATCTTCAGCGAGATACATATTCCTGTCGAAGATGGTTGCTACCGCTCCAGGAGCATTCATAGCTTCGCCTTTAAAGTATGACTGCAGAGGTTGACCTAGAAGAGCCTTGTAGCGATAAGCAGAAAACGCGCCTGGTAGCACTGAGATGTAACCGCAGACACTACCAGATTACAAACTTGTTCAGTGAGCGAGTAAAATGAAACGGGAAAAAGAAACAAGAGCTCACCTTTCCAACGGCTTGTCCAAGATATTTGACATCTTATACTCAAACTCTTGAGCAGCAACAAGGGGGTTAATGAGATTGACCCAACCTTTTCCTTTGTCAACCATGATTTCCCCACAGCAACCACCAACACCAGGGTGCTTATCAAAGCATTTCCAGAGCTCGTAAATAGAGGTACCAGTTGGTTTAGTGCCGACGTCAAGTAAGACACACACGTTGGGTTGAAGGATTGAGCCAAATGCGTTGAAGAACCCTAACGATACCAGTGACATGAGCAACGATTACCAAGCGCTAGCAAGAGACGGAACGCAAAGCAGCGGGGGACTCACATCGATGAGAATTTAGCTTTTTCTTGTTCTTCTCCTTCAAGCAAAAAATCATCTGAATAGGAACAGCTCCAAGCGAGACATCACCCGTCTTCGATACGACCGCCTGCGTGGTCCCTTCGAAGATATGAGCTTCAACAGGCTTTTCACCAACGTGATCTTTGGCAACACCTTCAGCGTAGACTCCCATTAGAGTCAAAGCCTTAAGCGTCCGTTGATTGATCTTAGTTCGGCCGTCTGAGACAACGCAGACGACCACTTTCTTCCAACCTTCGGGTCCCCAGGTCTTGGATCGGTTTCGTTCACAGAGATGGGTAATGTTCTGAGAATTGAGAGAGAAGTCAGAGACACTCGGACATGTGCATTTTGTGGGAGGCAAACTCGCCTTGATGACGGCTGGAAAGAAACGGAGGTGCAAGAGGTGAGCGTGATAAAGGTGAAGGTTGGTAGACAAAGTACACTGAACCAAAGATGATTGACTTACCGTTTATGGTCTTCAAAAACAGCACATCATCCTCGTTGTACATGGTCAGGACAATGAAGAGCTCAGTCTGACGCCCCAACAGGTACGGCCGCAGAGTATACTTGTGAGCCATAAAGTCATCGGGATCACACTATGACGAGGGATCACTTTCAGCCAAGCATTTCTTTCCCGTAGAAAGTAAGAAATGAATTCTCTCACAGTAGCAGCTGTGTAACGGATCTTGGACATCTCTTCATTTCCTTTCTCGTGAGGAGGTATAATTTGAGATGGGACTGGAATGTCGTAGACGAGATTGCCATCCTTCAAAGCGATTTGTTTGACATCCTGTTGGTGTATTACAATTGCATCAGATCAGTTTCTTAGTACACAAAACGAGATGGAAAGGAGATAGAGACAATATTTCACCCTTCGTTTCATAAGTTCGTCACGCGCGATTTGATAGTTATCGAATCGCGCAGCTCCAGCTTGAATGACACTACCGACTGCTGAAGGAGTGTTACCAAAGCGATTCCAATTGCCTCCAGGTGTAGAATAAGAAGCGTTTCCTTCACCGTAACCGTTGTTATTTGGGTAGCCTTGGTTTGAGATGAGATTGACTCGCGACATCGATTGCCCTACTTCTGACTGGTAGTCGGTATGGACTGAAGTTGAAGAAAGTTTTTGAGAATACAAAGATGGTTGGTGTGACGCCTGAAGGGAAGGATTCTGGTAAACTTGGGGCTAATGCGGACACAACACGAACAGCAAGAGACCCGGTTCAATGAGAAATTTAGAGAAGGGAATGAAAGAATGAACTTATACTTCACTCACATTCGAAACCTGTCCGTAAGCGGAAGATTGGGCAGAGATACCAGATCTCTGAGATTGGTAGGAAGCACTTTGTTGCTGTTGGAAGACCTGACAAGGTGCAGGTTGAGACGAAGCTGGATAGGGCCCTGGTCTTCTGCTTTCAGCAGGGCTGGAGTACATTTCTACAGGAGGTTGAACAGCTTGAGTGCCTTGAGGGTAGTATGAACCCATTTTTGAGGCACAACGGTCTAATTGGCAACGACAGGAGAGACGCAGGCGTTGTGCTAACAGATACGTTTCAACATCGTATTGGAAACGACGGAACGACGATACTTACTATAAGAAGGATACAGTAGACAGACCAGCTGTCTAGATCAAACAAGAGGAAAAGCAAGTGGACAGGTGATTGGAAAGGAAAGTGCGTGGCTGCGTGCCTACCCCTGGATTTTCAGATCTAGTTTCAGCCTGCTCTCTTTTCACAGCATTTTCCTATCTAAATCTCGAGAGCAGAGTGAAATGTATATCTGGTAGACCAATTAAAGAGACCCCTAAAATCACATCTAAATGGCTATCTAGCTTTAATGAACGCGACGTTGCACGCGCGGAAATTCAAAACAAGGACTTCAGTATGCTTGTTCCTTTCGGAGGGTTGAATTCTCGATGGATGCTCGGTGCGATAGTGACTCTCGGTGGTACGTAACTGATCTAGAAACGCCAGCTCCATAGTTTACTAACGCTGGGTACCTCGCTGTCTGGTTCTGATCTATCGCTAGAGTTGAACGTCAAAGCTGTACTCAAATCTAAACAAAGGGGTTTACTTCTCAAGACTTAGAGAATGTTTTCTGTATTGAGATTAGAGTCTTGTGAGTGTCGGGTTACGGTAGGGTCAACTTTCAAATTGCTGATTCGTCCCCATCTCAAAGCCTTCGCATTTGAACCAGGACTCAAAATTATAGAGGATCCTGGAATTTGTCTGCTAGTCAGAAAGGCTCAACGACGAATGCTTTTGTTGCAGATACGGTTGCACGCAAACTTCCATCTGCTTCAACCAACCTAAATTCCTCGTCCAGAAATTTTCATTCAGCCATAGGCTACAGAAGCAGTAAAACAAATAGGCTGAAAGACAGGAAATGTGAGTTTTCCGATTCCGAAACTGTAGCATGGTTTGCACAATGACCGTCGTGTGGCTGATTATTTCCCTTCTCCAGCTACAGCTGTTGTACCACCTGATCATTCAACACACAATCATGTAAGTATTGACTTTGAGAAGCTACTTGTTTCCTCCTGGGTGCTACGGACAACTCTTTTATCGTATCCATTTTGAACTTTTCGTGCAGTTCATCATGTCTCTCCCACCAATCAACCCACAGAAGTCAGCAGCAGGTATTGTAGTAGATCCCAAGACGCTAGAGAAGGTTGTTCCTGTATCAAGAAGACCAGATGGAACGTGAGTGTGCGGTTTTCTCTGGAGACGGTCGTTTTGGTGCTTCTGTCGCTAACTCTCGTCAAACCTTTTGGATTTCTGCCAACAGGCTAAGGAAAGAACTCAAGATTAGACCAGGGTTCACACCACAGGAAGATGTAACACGATACAAGACGGCTCGGTCCATGACACCTACACTACCACCAGGCTCAATCTCTTCCTCATCCAAACCCAAAGATACGAAGGACCCATACGAAGGCATGACGCCGGCCCAGAAGAAAAACGCAAAAAGGAAAGAAGCCAAGAAAGCTGTTGCTTTGTCTGGTGACGGTGGAAGCTGGAGAGAGAGCCCAGCGAAGGATGAAGACGAAGAGGAGGAGAAGTTTGTGCCCAAAGTTCCAACAGCGGCTGGTAACGGAAGTGGTTCCTCCACACCAAAGCGACCGATAGCTGGAAAAATGAAAGGGTGGGAGTCGTCGGAAGAGGAAGAGGTTGAGACTGTAAAGGTTCCACCACCGGAGAGTGCAGAACAGAAGCTAGCTAGAGAAGAAGCTGAAGCTGTGAGTCGTTCTGGTTTCTCTGCAGCTTGTATCGAATGGCTCTCATTGACATAAACTATTCCTCCACGCCAACAGAAACGCAAAACTGAAGCGCTGAGGAAATCCCGCTCTCGACCTGGACAAGACGGAGGTGTTGATGACCTCGCAGCGAGAATCAAGAAGCAGCTTGGCTTGTAGATGATCGCACTTTGTTATTTGCTACCACGTGTATTTGTCATTCTTACAAATCACCAACTACAATCTGTTCTTCTTCATCGCTCTGTACTGTATACTCCGTGGAATATCTTTCGCCGTTCGCCAGCCTGTGTTTGTAAAAGTGTCTACTTCGTCGAAACATTAACAAATTCTAATGACTCTCGAGCAACCAAGCGCATATCTCTCCGTATCTACTACTGCTGCCACGCAGAACCCTAGTGGCTTTCAAACCCTCCAAGCACCACCCTCCCTCCCTGCGACTCCTCCTCCGAGAACCCAGTGCCACCCTGGATGGAGTAATTACCGTCCATGATTGCACTGACAGTAGGTCCAACAACCGGCGTTGTCGAAGCTTTGGCGCCCTTCTTGGGCTTCGCTGGATTTGATGGCGGGAACAAGAGATCGAAGAGGGTGAAGGAAACAAAAAACATGCCTATGAAGTAGACTGATTTTCTAAACAAGATAACTTTGTTTCGTTCGATTTGAGGTCGCATGTCTCCTATTTGGATGGTGAATTTGTTGTCCAGAGACTGCGATGACACAGTCAGCGTCAGTGAAGGTGCGATGACGCCGGAAGAGTTCGCTACACTGACCACGATAGCTAGCTCGTATGCTTTGTGCTCCATTCTGACCTCCGACTTTCTATTGGAGGTTTCGATTGCAATGCTGCAAGTTCAAAGACAAATGAGCCACCGTAATAGAGGGACTACTTGAGGGGGAATACTCACTCATGCTTCAAACCTTCCATACCTTCCTTCAGCCTTTGATTGGCATCATCGATCTCTCGCTCGACTTTAGAAGTGAAGGCATTGAGCTGAAGGCTTTCATTCCTCTTGCGGAGATCCAGCAGCGTCCTCAGTTCGGACAGAGCTGCTTGGAAAAGGTAGTCGCTCTTGGATGCAAACGACAGTCAGTTTCAAACCAACAATAAGGCAAAAGGAGCTGCTTGTTTACATTCTCTGAATCCTGTTTAGACAACAGCTCTTCCTTCGCTTTGCCGTTCCTCGCCAGAATCAATCCTCTCGTCCCTTCCATCAATGTTCTTGCCAGACCAGGCTCAAACCCAGCCTTCTCTAGATGGTTGTAGATACTGTGTGTATCAAAAGGATGAGTCTGTCTGGTGCTGCTACTGGTCCTCATGGCTGGTAATGATGGAAGCTGAGAATCTGTCGAGAAGTGAGGCACCTCAGTTGAGAATGGAGGGGGCGGTGACGATGAGGAGGAAGAGGATGCGAAGGTGGATGCATAAGGATGATTGGATGAGCCTGCAGAGGATGAGGGTGCTGGTTCTTCTACATGGATTTCTTCGCTCGGTATCGATGAAGTCGCTGGCTCGTCATTAAATCGACCAGGCGTTGTGCCAGGCAACGAAATGGTCGCTGCGGTTCTCGACCCAATAACCTTTAAAGAATGAGATGCTGGCCGGCTGAAAGACCTAACAACGGAATGCATGTTCAGATTTCGTGAGAGCTGAGGGGTAACAAAAGCTTGAGCTCGTCAGTTTATGATACACCTTCATCCAAATCTAAGTCAGCGAAACGACAGCATACTGTTGTTGGTAAAGAAAACCTCTCTCAAAGCTATTATCTTTTGATGTCTTCGAGAAGGGGGGAAGGAGGAAGTGTTGATTTATTCGAGTTTAAAGCAAGTGAACGTTGGTGGCAGCTAGTACTCGTTCGAGCCACATAGCACTAATTGTTTTCTAGCCTTTATGACAACTTTTCTGCACGTAGTGCTTAACAGTCTTGCGAGGCCATCTCAGAGACAAAATATGAATGAACCTTTCAAAGGATTTCATTGAGCAAGAAAGTGCGGGGTGTATAGACGAAAAGTGGTATGTGCCGAAAGCTCAGCATTCGGTCAAGAGGGGCGTTTTTATTGCGATGTGATAATAGAAGAAAAAATGGGTATACGTTTGTGGTTTCAAGAAAAACAGATGAGTACGTTCCTAAAGATCGGATTTAGCAGGAGTTGTTGATGAACATTGAGCCCAAAGCCGTTGGAGATCCCCCGTCAGTGAGAAGCTGATTGAAAGTGCTAACGCCTGTGCAAAGGAACAACTCAAAGGTCAGCAAGGTCGGCAACCAGGAGAACACAAGAGTTCGAGGCCACAAACACAGACCTTGCATGTTGCTCATGGCACCGAAAGGAGCGAATCTAGCAACCGAACTTCGCCCACACATCCAAGAAGTGGTATCAGAGAAGCTGTAATGAACGGTAGAAATCAGTGAAACGGAGGCAGGCGATCAAGTAGTGATGAAATTTCACGCACAATGAACCGACAACATCGTCGTAACTGGCTTGGGCACCTCCAGAGAAGTTCTCATCAGCATATTCCGTAACTGGCACAGGAGCATGTTGGTCAGAAAATCAGCATATTACGCAGACACTAGGAAAGCGCAATGATACTCACCCCAAAGGTCCTTGCCAGGGAAGGCAGTCTCAAACGACTCGATGTACGATTGAAGATCAGAACCAGCAGTGCCATACCAGTGAATAACGTAGAAGTCAGGCTGGTTGTTTGGACAAGCAGTATTGAAGTCCTTCAACCATTGCTGTGTACGCGATCAGACAGGGGTCGTTAACATCTAGCGATAAACTTGTCACTAAGGGTCGGACGCGACTTACCAAACCTGAAGCTGAGTTGTCTGGTGCAGCCGAGCCGAGAGTATAGCCTTTGTCGGACCTGAGAGTCTCAAAGGTAGACTGCCAGACTCCACAAGCGGCTGTTCGGTGACACAAGAGGGAGTAATCAGTTACAACACTACACTGGAAGAGAAATGATGTGAAGTGGGACAACTTACTGCTAGCGTCAACATTGGATTGACCACTGTTGTTTGGTTCGTTCAAGAACAGGGCTTTATTGGTAGATGATGGCCAAGAGCTAAAATAGACGATCGCGTTAACAATCGCGTCCCCTTTTCCTGCATACACTGTCCTGAACACTTCCTCTGCGTTCCCAAGGACAGCAACAAACAGTGAGAAACATACCTAATTTGAGAGGAGAATTCGCTGGTATGGGTATAGTCGGTACCCCAAAGCTAAAACAGGAATAGCGACAGGTGCAGTGTTAGAAAATAGCAAGAGGGGTGGTCTACACAAGTGGACTATTTGCATACCATAGGAACAAACTCCAAAGAGCTCATTTCAGAGACAGGGTAAGCAGACCAGCTGTTTCGGCAACAAGAATAGATCCTGTAAGCCTATGAGCTAGCGTGACAGGGATCTTCAAATCAATTCTTACGTGTAATACCAAGAGTTGCCCACCCATGAAGCCCATCCAGAAGGGTCCTGAGTATCTCCGTTTGCCCATCCCAGACCAAATTTGCGAGTTGAACTGGAGCTACTGCTGCTGCTGGAGGACGAAACGGAGGTCGTGGCGGCAGCCCAGGTTGTCTGAAACGCGGGATTGTGTCAGAAAGATAAAGGAATCAGGAGACAGAATTACAACTGACAGAACTCACGGTAGTGGTTGGAGCAACCCATTGAGAAGTAGTAGTGGTTGGGGCTAAGCAAAATAAAACGCTCGGCGTGATGAGTGAAACGCTGGGCAAACAAAGGGGCGCGAGTGAGAAAAAAGAAAAAGGTAAGTTACGTACCGACCCACTGAGAAGTAGATGTAGTTGGAGCAACCCAAATAGAGGTTGAACTAGTGGTTGGTGCGACCCAGACGGAGGACGAGCTCGAGGAGGCAGGGGCTGAAGAGGAGGTTGCGGGCACTGAGGAGAGGAGTGTCGAGGTGGTGTTTGTACCTCTCACTTTGCAGAGGGTTCCATCTGATCTCTTTTTGACAGTGAACTGGGAAGAGGGAGAGAAATTCTTCTTTGAGGCAGAAGCAGCGTGATTTCTGTGCGAGTTTCTTCGAGCGTGCTGGATCGCTTTTTGTCTGTCGCTGTGGGCGTCGACTGAGGAGAAGGCAAGGATGGCAAGGATTGAAAGAGTGGTGAACTGCATCGTTACTGCCTGCAGTTGGAGCAGATGGAAAACCTAAGGTACGAACAAAAGGGGGGATGGTGGTTGGGGGGACACTACTAGGAAAGAGACCAGCAGGTCAAAAATAGGGCTCGAGCTGAGACGGCAATTTTCGTCTCCCGCGTGGTTTATTTGTTTCAAGGCGCTGCAACATCGTCGACATCTTCCCCGCTAATCTCGCCATGAGTCACGGTAGTAGAGCAGCAGGAAGAGATCCTGATACTTTGTGATTTCCAGGTCGGGTTTGAGAAGCTGCAGGCACTAGATCGGGGATTGAAACGATGCGTTCGAGCGCGCGCCGAAAATCAATTTGGCAAGGTTACGTGACATGACGAGGGTCCTGAAACTCCTGATGTGGTGAACGCAACTATGGGTAGTGGTAGCAAGAGTAGTATCGGAAAAGTGAACGCGATTCTCCGTCATAGTCGTCTTAGTAGGATAATTACCGCTAACTTTTGTTTTGTTGAATGACCACCTCGAAAGTAAACAATGGCGGGCCGCAACGTGCGCTGGCGATAAATCATCCAAAGCGCGTCATAAAGGGCGAATTTACAGGCAATGCAAGTGAATGGGGGCACCCTTGAGCTTTACATAGGCTATTGAAGGTGTGGGATGCTGCTGGCGAAGAGATATAGCGCAATTGTCACAGATGGCCAACCGCCTGTCTCTCGCTAGCTTAAATCTCATAGTTCAAGCTCTCACAGCTAGCACAGACAGACCGAGAGAATAAACACAACGAGTTTTCAGTATTACGGAATTAGCGATTTGAGAAAATAGCCATGCGATTTTGAGAAGATTGAGAAGAGAAAAAATGCGATTAATGCAGAATGAATGAATGTGCGGTCATCAACATCGTCGAGATCAAGAGGGAAGCAGAAAGGACAAGAAAATAAAAAGAAAGGTAGCCCAAAAATAGAGAATGTAATGAGGTTATGAAGTTATGACTGATGCGAGTTGAAAGGATTATCTACAATGGGAAAAGGTATTGCTACAGGTGCGTCGTTGTAAGTAACGACCGCTTCAGACTAGGAAATGATGTTGTTGTAATGTTGGCGAAGCACCATTATTAAGATGTTGAGAACAGGTGTACATCTTGAAGCTGCCAGTAGCGGTAGCGACCGATCACTGTCCTGGTAAAGGGGAAGGATCCACGCCTTCCATCGCTGTAGAACATGATCGGACAGCATTAGGCTCGTTGTGGAATGGGAGAGAGAGGACAGAGAGAAAGTAGTAGGAAACGTACCACTATCACCATCTCGGTCATTCTCGTCGTCCTCATCCTCTTGATAGCTATCGGCGTACTTCGACCTCTGCACACCCGGGCGCTGAGGAACCAATTGCTTCTCAAAGCTGACCGATAATTTCTTCTGTTCTTGTTGGAGTAACTGTGCCTGAATCCGATCCTGCGTTTGAACAGCGACCGCGTCCTGCCAGATCTTTTCGAGCTTCTTCGTCGACTTCTCCTTCCTGATGGCCTCTTCTCTAGCTTCTTTGTATCCCTTGACATTTTCTACATCACCACCTTCTACAAACCCAGCTGAGTAAAGCAAGAGTTGGTCGGCATACCGTTGCATTTCTTCCAAAGGAATGACGAGGGTAAAGTCGTTGAGGAGAATAAATTGGAGTTCAAGTTGGTTCAGTTCAGATTGTGGTAGACCGCCAACCTGAATTCAAATGGAAAAATTAATGTCAGACTTGAATTCCTGAGAAGCCTAACGGCAGTACAACTCACCTTGGCGTATCTGGAGTTTGTGTAGAAAACATCGGAGAAGAACTTTGACGCGACAGTCACACCAGCAACAACCAATCGATGGACATTATAGCTGTCAATTGCGAAAGCAGATTTATTTCCCGCTCCATTAGATCCATTTCCAACACCTGCACCAGAGCTTCTTCCTCCACTGTTTCCCTCATCTCGACCCACGCCGGCAAACATCTGACTCATTCGGCTCATTCTGTCAAAGTAGATCAATAGACTCAAGAAAACTTCGTTTGTTGTGGGGCAATATTTGAGTATCCTCAACAGATATGTCTCGATGCTGATACCTGGAATGTTTCGGGCATGGAAACACAGCGTTGAGCTGGATGACTGAAATGCGACTTGGGATGCTGTGAGGAGCTGGGACAGTGAATGAGGCTGCTGATGCGAGGTATGAGAAGGTGGTAGTAGTGAAAGATCATTTGGATTAGAACCTCTTGTTGATAAAGAGACTCCAGACATCGATGAAGCTGGATCTGACGCTGAAGACAGAGATCTTGATCTTCCACTGGATTTGTGCTTCAACGACTGGTTGCTAGTAGAAGCTTCTAGTGCTGATGTTGGACCACTTGGTGCTTGATGGTGCTGGGATACACTCATCAAGCTGCTTGAGGGAGAGTGATGCCTCTGGTGGTTTGAATTGCTCCTCACGTCGTGAGCTCGACCCCTCGCATGTTCTTCCACCATCGACCCATCGTCCTTTGACGATGCACTACTCGAGAACCCAGAAGAAACTGTCTGATCGTCTGGATGAGACTCGTCCGGTGGTCTAAGGGCGTCGTTCGCGGTGGCAATCTGCTGCAGCAACGCTGCAAGTAGCCTCACCAGATCTTGGGGCGGAAAGTTGGCCAAGTCGAGATGAGGCAGAGCTGGCCTTTGAGAGGACGGCGAAGGTAGAGATGGTGTGGATGTAGACCTGGTTGCTGCAGGAGGAGGAGCCCTTGGAGAAGAATGGGTGGTAACGGTGCTAGTAGATGTTGTGCTTGACGCTCCGTTGGAATTGGATGGTAATTTTGATGGAGATGACGGCTGAGAGGATGGAGTAGTGGATGATGATGTTGTGTTTTGCTGGTCTGTATCGGGTGAGTGCTTGGCGATTCCTTGAGCTGAACTTGAAGAATTCGAAGCGCTGGACACGAAGGACGAGGTGGACGATGGCGAGACGGTCGACGACTGCTGCTTGGCCAGCAGATTCTTCTCCAGCGAAGCCGCAGTTGAGAACCCAGTCTGCCTCACTGTTCCACCGTTGATTGACCTAACAGTCGTACCTCCAGAGGAGCTGGTGCCCGACCCGTGCTTGGTGCTGCTGCTGCTCATCCCTGTGTGATCGCCTTCGCCTGCACCTGAACCTGACCACCCTGTGCTCGAAGATGACCCTATCGTTCTGCTACTACTGGTACTGCTATTAATCATAGGCCTGGAGAATGAGGTGCTGCTACTGCTACGTTGTCCTTCCGCCGCGAGCATTGCTTGGAGAAACGTTCCTCTGGTGGAAAAAAGTTGGGGTCCACCCAAAGACTGTTTGCTTCAATCTAAACCAAGATGCTCAGCAGACGATGTTCTTGGACCTGGATAGCACCTCGTCGTAGAGTGTATCGTGCCAGATCTCCTTTTTTCGAGAAGAGGACGTTGAGAGCAAGCTTAAAGGAATGGCCACAAATCAGCACGAGGATGGAATTTGAAATGAGGAAACCAGATTTCTGAGATCCACCACGATCGAATTGACCTTGCACGACGGGAGCAGGCTGGAAAGGAAGTATATGATCTTTCAGATGTGTAGGATTGGGAATCGGGAGGAGATTGACGACAGAAATCAGTTACAGGCGCGGAAGTGACATGAAACGACCAGCCAGCGTTTAGGGTATTGACATAGCAACAAAAAAGGAAAGGATGTAGACCTGACTGAGGTGAAAGAACTTCCTGTCTCGCTATTTGTTTCTAAGGGCCAATCAGATAACTAGCGGTCTTTGCAGTAAACATCAAACCCCTGGTCAAGG
This sequence comes from Krasilnikovozyma curviuscula, assembly GCA_014825775.1. NCBI lineage: Eukaryota > Fungi > Basidiomycota > Tremellomycetes > Cystofilobasidiales > Mrakiaceae > Krasilnikovozyma > Krasilnikovozyma curviuscula. The sequence continues at coordinate 52,885 of MVAQ01000004.1, forward strand.
GTGAGATTGGCTTCTCAGGGAAGGCAAAGCGCTATTCAGCGAGAATAAGCTCACTACGACGAGAAGATTTCTACCAAATGGGGTACACATGTTATGTCACTCTCCGTCGTGTCGACGTCAGAGAGACGTCGTTCCACAGATGAATCAAGATCGAGTGATCAAGGTAGGATGTGAGGAACAACGCGTGACCAAAATGAAAGACCACAGTCCAGGGTCATAACTAAGTTCCTCGTTCGGAATATTTTGAGAAACAAAGTGGAACGCTAGAGAATAAACCCTTTGGGACTGGAGTCCTTCCCATCTCAACAGCTGAGTCTGCGACCCTCTTCCCCCAGCCTACCTCTCCCAGGGTATGCATCGTACACTTTCTGACCTCAATTTGAATCTTCTTCGAGACTATATCCTCAAGCTCGGATCTTTTCTTGTACCTGACGACGACGTCGACGGTCGAACACGACCACAAGAGCTCGTCAATGATGCTGGAGAGCCTACGAATAGTTGGAGCATCAACAAGACCAAGAACAAAGCAGAATTTTGTACCTTACACTCAATCTCGTAAAAAATTAAGGTCGTGACTGATCTGTAGAAAGGTGCCAGGTCGCGCGTCTTTCCATCACAGCCTACTCAGCGCTGCAACAACAAGATGCTATAGTTCAATCTCTCGAAGGTCTTACAAGAAACTTGAACGTGTAGGTTCCCCACTCCTCTTCCTTCCCATCTAGACCTTTGAACTTGCCATTTGCAAACGGATCTAACTCGACCGCCAACCTTCCGACCTCTTGAAAGCCGCTCTTCTCAAACGCAGGCGCCCCACCATCCGAGGAGCTTACCCACACAGCGACGTTCTCAGCGTCCGCCTTATCCGTGACAAACCTCAGGAGCTTGGATCCGACACCCTGTGACTGGTGGGACGGGTCTACGACGAGCGTGTTGAGGAAGAAGTACGAGGTTAATGGTGGCATGAGGATGCTGTACCATGCTCCATGAACGGCACCCTGGTAGTCTTCAAATGCTGTGAGCTTGTTGACTGTCGGCGAGGTGAGGTCTGGGAAGGGGATGTTAACCTGCGGAGAAGCAGATGCCTTCAGGTGACAAAATACAAGGCAAAGACAACAACGAGGTGTTTCTCACCTTCAATCCAGCTTCCCTACTCGACTCTAGATCTAAATTATTCTTCTCCGTCCTCTTCCCATCCTGATCGAAACCTTTGGTGCCCCAGCAGACCCACCCGACCGCCTCCCCAGCGTCATTGACAGCCTTGACGACCTTCCCACCCTCTATCCAGCTCTTGAGAGGCTCCGAGATCATATCTGCTACGGCATTCGGCTCCTTGTGGCCATACTTTATGACCGTGTTGCGGTCGTTGACAAAGGCGGCTTGGAAAACAAGGGAGAGCCGCTTGATGTCGCTGGGGACAGCTTGTTCGATAGTGATAGGCATAATAGCGTTACTGGTGGTAGTGGTGGTAGGCCAGAAGAGGACCACGGCGAGCTAGCTTGGCTTATATAGCCAGTTTGAGAGTCGCCATGCGAGGCCTATACATTTGCTGATCCGAAAGAAAGGTTCGATGACTCCAGCGGGGGATTTCCACCCACAGGGAACATCTTCATCTGTCTTGTCACCCGGACTCTTTGTTTACATCTTTTTAGGAAACTAAGGGGTGTCCCCCACCTGTGACCGAACTGGCTCAAACTCCATTTCGTCACTCTGCGCCACGGCGGCTCGATCCCAAAGACAAGTCGACTCCACTATCCTCCCAGTCGCTCATATAAAGCCCCCGACATCTTCTTTCTCTTCAACTCTCATATTCTTATGTTCAGAAGAAATCTCACTTCTCTTCTCACAAAGCAATCCCCAAGCACCTCCACATTTGTCTCTTCAACCACCTTCAGAGCTCTCTCTACCAACAATATGGTTCACCCAAACTCAGGAACAGGTTGGTTTAGATTTCTTGGTCATCAAACCTTCTTCTTTAAATGATACGCTGTATCTAATTGCACCCACCTTCTTTCAAGTCGATGCTCCACCAAAGAACAAGATGGCCTATTTCCCAGGCATGTCTAGCGCGTTACCCTCGAAGTACTCTGACTTCAGAACTGTGCTCTGGACTGGACGATTCTCCCAAGTGGTGCTCATGACGATCCCACCAGGTGGTGATATCGGTGATGAAGTCCATCAGGTCGATCAGGCTTTGACATTTGTGAGTGCAGGTGTCCTTGGTGTGATCGGGGCTGGTTTGCTGACCTCTTTTAACTCCTCTCACACCACTAATCAGACATCTGGTGTTGGTCTCGCAACCATCGCTGGAGAAGATCAAGAAGTCAAGGTAAGTTGCGCAAGCGCCAGTCACGCTGAGATCTGATAAGAGACTCACATATCTCCTTCTCCCCTTGACTTAACCAGGCTGGAGACTTAATGGTCGTGCCAGCAGGTACCCAACATCAGTTCGTCAACAAAGGCCCTACCCCTTTGATTCTATAGTGCGTCTTCCTTTTCTGTTTCCCCATCGCTGAGCATTGCCGACCCCGTTCTTGCTTTCCTATCGGAACTCAACAGCACCATTTACTCACCTCCAGAACACAACCCCAACACAGTCCACAAGGATAAGAAGGAGGCTGACGCGCATGAGGACGACGGGACTGATGAGGCGCCAAAGTGGAGTGAGAGGAGCAAAAAGGAGAATGCGAAAGAGATGGGTATCGAGGATGCTTGATTAAATTTCGCATAAAATAAAGAAATAAAAAACTGAATATACTCGCCTGACTCTGCTTTGCTTCCCTTGCCAGCGTCGAAATGGATGTGTTTGAAGCGCAACAAATTCCCACGTGGTTTCTCCCTCCCATTGCTGACACATTACAAAATACATGATCGGATTAATATTTTTGCCGTTCCTGATATGAAAGGTTGCCGTCTGGCAATGACCACCCAGTTAGCCACTGTGGGCATTCCTGTACAACCACCAGCTCCGCAGAATTGAACGGAATAAGGCAAAAGTTGGAACAGAACGACCGTGCCATCGTGCCTAACTGTTTCTTTCTTGTCCTTGATACGATAGGTAGGTAGGTTCCTCACGTTGTTCACCTCGAAGATGGGGGATCGTCCCCCGTTGCTGATCAGCGGTCCCCATTGCCGACCGGCTGGCTTTTCAGGCAACCAGTTCAGGTTTCTACCCTTTAACGGAGCTTACCGTCCAGCTTCATTCACACAAAACTTTGGTCTTGCTTCTCTTGTTTGCTGCCCACTTGCTCAGCTCCCGTCTGGTGCAAAAGCAACGAAGTTTACTTCAACTCATCAGTCTCTCCAGCAAAATCTATCCAGACGCCTCTCGTGTTCCCTGGAACCTCCCAGCTCAGTTCGGCATGTTTATCTTCACCACCAGACCCTTTCTGGCCAACAACACCAAAAGATCCCTCCTCGTAAGATTCCAATCGACTTCCTCTTCGAAGATAGTCCCTCTCTGGATTGGTGGAGCCCCTCGAACAGCACCCAGCTCCTTCAAAGTTCACCACCCGATCTCTGGAGAGCATGTCTCTAATGTATCTGCAGCAGATAGTGATATTTTGTGAAGCCAATTTTTTTTATTTTTTTTACGTCTTCCTCCAACTGGTTACTGATCTCCCAGGCGTTTCCTTTTCCTTCAATGACTGACCCTCAGAAACGAAGCAATTTCCTCATCAGCAGAAGCATTCAAGCTCTGGTCTAGAGAACCAGCCAACACGCGCCGAACTATCCTCTCAAAAGCCCTCTCCCTCCTCGCCGACCGCCAGGACCTGCTGTCGTCCTTAATCACGACCGAGACGCCCGTCGAACCTCTAATCCTTAACATCGACCAGTACATCTCCACGTCCTTGCTCACCAATGCGTCCGACCTCTGCACTTCGGTTCACCAGGGCGTCATTCCGCAAACGGTGACAGGAGAACTTGCGCTTGTCATGCGCGAGCCGTACGGCGTCGTTTTCAGCCTGTCGCCCTGGAATATGCCGAGGACACTGCATATGCGAGCAGTGGTATACCCTTTGATGTGTGGGAACACAGTCGTGCTGAAGGGTAGTGAGAAGACGGCGCGGTGAGTACCTCGCCATCTTTCCTCTCGCTGCTTCTGTATCGCAATGAAGCTGAGAAAAGCATTTTTCCTTTGCCGCCAAAGTCTCGCTCTCGCTCTGGGCCAGCTGTTCTCAGATGCCGGTCTTCCCCCAAACGTGCTTCAAATCGTCCAGTTCAAAGCCGAAGACACCCCTCGGCTCGTGCAGCAAGCCATCAATCACCGCGACGTCAGGATGGTCAACTTCACGGGCTCCGTGCCTGTCGGTAGAAAGATTGGTGCTATGGCAGGTGAGGCAGTCAAGCCGTGCTTGTTAGAACTCGGCGGCAAAGCGAGTGTTTGTATTCTGGAGGATGCTGATGTAGAGGTTGCCGCCAACAACGTCAGTGTTCTTATCCGAGTCGAGATCCCATAGTAGCAGTCAGTTGACTCGGTTGTTCTTTGTGGAACGGACCAGGCGATTCATGGTGCTTACCTCCATTCAGGGCAGATTTGCATGTCTTCGGAACGTGTCGTCGTTCATGAAGCAGTGTACGACCAGTTTGTGTCTGCTGTGAAGAAGATCATTGATGGTGACCTTGCCAAGTTGGGAAACTTCGAAATGGCTAGCTCGAGTGGTGTTGATAAAGTATCCAGTATGGTCGACGAGGCCGTTCAGCAAGTCAGCCACTTTCCTTCATTGTCTTCACTATGGGCACGACGCACTGACTATTTCGCCTATTACAGGGCGCCACTCTTCTCACAGCTCCACGCCCATCCTCCTCTCATCCATCCTCTTTCCAGCCCGTAATCTTGACCAACGTTACTCCATCAATGCGCATTTTCGACGAAGAAACCTTCTCTCCCTGTTTGATCATCATCAAAGCCTCCTCTACGGACGAAATCGTCGATATTGTCAACAATTCAGAGTTTGGACTGACGGCATCAGTCTGGAGTAAAGATATCATGAAAGCTGTAGAGGTTGCTAGGAGGATTGAAAGTGGAGCTGTAAGTCACTACCGTCATTTATAGTTCGTTGCGACCGTCGTTGAGAGTTAATGGTTGATGGTTTAAGGTTCACATCAACTCATCCACGATCCATGATGAACCAACTCTCCCACACGGGGCGTACAAGTCCTCTGGATTCGGTCGTTTCAACGGTCAATGGGCCATCGACAGCTTCACGCAGACCAAAACCATCACAATCAAGAACCAAGGCGTAAAAGCGCCCTTGAGTATTCTCAGAGGAAACCTTTCGTAGGATAGTTGGTTATGTTATCAGCTAACTGAATACATGAATGCCGTAATCTTCTCACGTGCAACAACACGGCAGCTTGTCGCAAGCGCACCAATTGAAACCGTCCGTTTCCTGAAGGGGGTGCTCTCAGGCCCCATATTGGACACACAAAGAAAGTTGTCTCTTTTTCCTTTTAAACGGCCACGGGCCGGCACCTCAGTGCCATAGATTACGCCGCGACGGCATCAACGACAGCCGCAACCTTCTCCTTGTCCTCAGCCTTCACATCCTCCACTACATAGACCCTATAAACATAGTCTGCGACAAATCCAAGCCACACAATCATTCCCAATACATGGTTTGACCTGAACCTCTTCCAACAGCTCTCTCTTGAGTCCAGCTTGACGGTAGACAGCTGCCAACCCAAGTGAGAAGCAGCTCCTAGGACTGAGATTCCATAGAATGGTAAGGAAGCCCCGGCAAGGTAGCCTGTAGTTGCGAGAAGGCCAACGAAGGAGGTTGAGAAAGCGGTGAGAATCGGAATTGTGTTGTCACCGAAAAGGAGCGCTGTTGACTTGACACCAACGATCTTATCGTCAACTTTATCCTGTGTAATGAGAGGGAAATAAGTCAGTGTGAAGGATGCGAAACATTACAAAGCGGATCTGTGGGTTTACTTGATGGGCGTAAATGGTATCGTACACGATCGTCCATGCCCAACTACCGAAGTAAAGAGGGAGCGCAACAGACCAGTCAACAACTCCAGCAACAGCTGACCATCCGAGAAGCGCACCCCAGTTAAAGGCGAGTCCTGGAAGTGACGAAGGCGGGATCGAGGAGAGATGTTGAGTTGGCTGGGTATGGAGCAAGAAAATGAATGACTAACCTAAAACAGCTTGAGGCCAATGAGTAATCCTTTTCATAGCTGGGTAAATAAACACCAATCCTAGAGATGAAGCACCCAGTCCAATACTGAGAACCAGCGGAAACATCGAGTCAGAAAGCTGGGACGACAACGAGACATGTAACAAATCAGCGTACCTGTACCAATTCAGTTGAGTCAACACAGCGAGTCCAGCTGACAGCTGAAGAGTCAGAAATGCCATTGCCTGAGTTGGGTTCACATCCCCCGCTGCTAACGGCCTCAGCTTCGTTCGTGCTGTACAGAAATCGGGCAGAGCGGCGATGGCAACAAAAGAAAAACGAAGTCAGGTAAAATGTTAGTTAGATGACTTCCCAGACTTGTCGGAAAGAGAAGGAGGGAGGTCTTACCAACTGCTGCGTCTATCTTTCTATCCCACAGATCGTTGATCGTACACCCTGCTCCTCGCATCACCGTCGCACCCACTAGGAACAGACTTGAGTAGTACAATGGTACCGAAACTGGCAGTGCCGAAACCGTAGACGCCAGAGTTATTGACCAAGCTACAGAAAGTGATTCCAGATGTGTTAAAAGAACAATTTGAACGTGCAAAAAGAGAAATGAATATTGGAAGACTTACCACAGGGCCAGAACAGCAGCCAGGTCCCTATGGGCTTATCGATCCTAGTGAGATAGAGATATGGCCTCAATGGCTTTGGTAAGGAATCAACCCATGTGATTGGAGCAGATGGTATCCCTTCAGCTTCGACAACCGGTTGGGTAGCGAACGTTCTGCGAATTGAGAGGTTGTGATAGTCCAAAGGGGTCAGTCTGTTTTCTTCTGTTCCTTTCCTTCGGCTCGGTAGCTGAGATAAGGTTGGAGATGATATGCGTTTGGGAAGGGAGGAGAGGAGACGATGCGATTGTGGGATTGAGGAACCCCGCAGCAGTTGGCGAGAGTACAATGAGAGCATTTTCAGGGTGGAATATTGGAAAAAGAGTAGAGAGCGGTGATAGTCAGATGGCCTGTGCCCTGTCCTAGATTTGCTGACCGGGAGTGATTTCCACGTAAAGTTGCAGTGGTTAAGGACCTGAACGAGAACAAAGAAAAAGTTGGGAAGGCAGAAATACTTAGCCTTGAGTCAGATTCACACGGGTTCGAGTGTACACACCTAACAGCTGATTCTGGTGATCAACTCCAACGGACCGTCCTTGCTTGAGCTCGATGGATACCAGCAGTAATGACCAAAAAGACTTGCTCGTTCAGAGTTGAGAAACCAGGAAAATAAAATTATATGGACTTTCGAAAGTTGAGTTCATGGTAACGACAAATTAATGAATTTCATTGAAGTTATGTGAGCACTGGCTTATGGGTAACGATTTTAACCAACAGATATCTTTCTTGGATGCGAACAGCTGGCTCACTGCGCCGCGTAGATGGGAAGCATTTGGTCTGTCATCGATATCATCTGCACCAGGGTATCTAACAATAATGTCTTTGGGAGAAACCGGGTATAGTAAACTGGGAATATCCTTGACAAACTCCTTAATGCCCATTGAAACGCCGCCTAGCTGGATGCTTAGGACACGCTGCGATTATTCCATGCCGGAGTCTGGTTAGGAGCAGGGCTACTGTATCGATTAATATAATCTTGAGGTGGCCTCCGGGGTACAGGCGGTGGTGGACCTCCTGATCCGCCGGATCTTCCCAGATAGACGACCGACGCGATACTGGAAGGCGGTGCAGGTGGAGAACTTGGCCGTGAAGCCGTTGGTGGAGCTCGTTGTTTACCAGCCGAGATTGTCGGGTCGCGATGGAGGACAGATGAGACTGGTGAAGAGACACTGTTGACGTCGCTACCGTCCTCACTAGCGGTGTACGCTGGTGTACTGGAAGTTGCGCCTGACCCTGCTGACTGAGAATGTTTCGTACTAGATGGCTGAAATTGATAAGATGAGGTATTAGGGGTGATGCGAGAAGTGGACCCATCAGCGGAAGCTGCTGCCGCTGCAGCGTGGTTCTGAGCAACCGCGTCCTGAGCTGCATAAAAGAGTCTCATTTGTTCCTGATAAGGTAACATAGCTGGATTTCAGCAACAGAAAACATAATAAACGACAATGCTAAGGAAGACAAACCTTTTCATCCTTTGGCCGGTTTGAAGCGGGTGGAGGTAAAGGCGGCAGAGATGATCCCGATGAAGAGCCAGGTAGAGCAGCCTCAATAGAAGATTTTACTGTTGGAGTCACAGAGCCTATTGTCGACATCGTAGGACTGGTTCCTGTTATCGAAATAGCAGGAGGATTCCGCAGCGAGGAGGATGGGGTTGGAGGTTCGACTTGAGTCGAGATTGTCGGATGATGGAGTGAGGAGGAAGAAGAAGCTGGAGGGTGGTTGTCGGTCAGTGATCGTTGAGCAGCTTGATCATACGCTTTTCGAATACGAGCCTTCTCATCTTCAGCAGATTCGTACACAGTTGAGACCGTAGGCGAAGATGTCAAAACAGGACTATGTCGGACTGCAGGAGATTGGAAGGCTGAAGACATAGAATTTGAAGGAGAAATCGTTGGAGAAGCGATGGTGCCTTGTCGCTGAGCTACTCTGGACTGGGCATGCTCGAATTTCTTCTGGAGCGCTGCTTTTTCTTCTTCAGCTGAAGGATATGAGACGGCAGGTATCACAGTAGCATAGGATGACGAAGGTGAAGATGAAGTCTCTGGAATTGATGCCATTAATGGGGAGCTCGTTAAGCTCGGTGAAGCTACCGTTCCCTGCCGCTGAGCAACTTTCGCTTGAGCGTCTTCGAACTTCTTTCTCAAAGCTATTTTTTCCTCTTCTGCCGATGGGTAAGCAACTGAAGCAGGAATTGTCGTAGCTGATGCTGAAGATGATGATGATGAAGCTTGTAATTGTGAATGCTGAGAAACGGTTGGAGACACAACGCTATGCAGATGCACTGAAGCTTGCGTTTTAGCTACCTTAGATTGGGCCTCTTCAAACTTCTTTCGAAGAGCAATTTTCTCATCCTCGGCTGAAACGTATGATTTCGAGATGCTTTGAGGTGGTGCAGGTGAAGAGGATGACCCTGCCGCAGCCTGCCATTGCGGTGGTGATGGCGGAGGAGGGGCTGCAGTTTGGACTAGGTTGACTGGATCGGTGTAGGCAGTGGAATGAGCTCTAGCAACTTTAGCTTGAGCTTCCTCAAACTTTCTTCGGATGTTAGCCTTTTCGTCCTCAGCTGAAGGATATGAGGTCGCGGGAGTTTGTGCTGAAGACGAACCACCGGTAGATGAGGGGGGAGGTGGTGATTCCGGTACAACCGATGACGAAGACGGCGAAACTGCACTCGGTGGTGGTGAAAGTGAGTATATCGATTCGTGAAAAGATGGTGCATCAATTGAAGGGGGTGGCTCTGATGGAATGGCGCCTTGAACCATTGCCACCCGTTCCTGAGCAGCCAAGAACAGCCTTCGCTTTTCGTCCTCAAGAGGCTCAACAGGACTTGAGTTGGTTGATGTTTTGTGTTCTTGAATGGACCTGAGACCAGGGAATCCAAAGCCGTTACTAGTCGCAGGAGTCATTGGAAGAGGAGAGGACACTAGGTCGCTATCTGCAACAACACTGCTTCGAACACTCGGAGAATTGGAGTTCTGACGTATCGATAGTGATGGGTTGTGAAGGAGGAAGGACTGACGCCGTGGCTCAGGAGTTGGCGAGGGTGGGAAAGGTTTCTTTTCGTCCGATGACATCGACACCGACCCGAATTTATTGTGAGAGGGTTCCCCAGACTTCTCACTGTGACCATCAATAGAGTTGGAGCGTGATGATGGTGTTCCGTGACTCATGTATTCCTGACCTTGAGACGAGATCCATCGGCTGGTGTTCCTCAAGTCTGGCACAGGTGGGGTTAAGCTAGACATTGAAGCTCTTCGAGGATCTGCCCAAGGACCATTTAATCCATTTAATCCGGCAGGAGGGTTTGATCCCATGGGGGAAGGAAGCACAGGACCTCCAGGAGAGTTTTGATGAGGTACTAGTGTGGGGACAAATCCGATTCGTCTTGACATGACGAGGCGAAAGGGTAAATACGCAGACCTATAGCATTACGGGAATTGAGATTCAAACTCACCTGATGATATCTTCACTCTCCGCCCTCGTAGACCAACTCATAATTACGGGCAGATCATCCATTACTACAGCCGGCTTGTCGTCGTTTCTGACGAAGACCTCGACCTTCAGCTTGTAGCTGACATCAATATGGTCTCCCATCAGAGTTCCTCCATTCATTGGCATTCTCAAGAATAGGTTCCACTTTCTTCCTTCTCCTTGACGGAGAGATTCGTTCACCTGAAGCCTCGACTGCGAGACCGTAGCTGGCCTCGATGCGATCTGTTTGTTTTGATCGATTTTATACGAGCCAACAGCCTTTTCACCCGATCGAAATACTGAGAGTTCGAGGAGAGAAAGCTGGATCATATGAAGAGGTATCGGAGTAGTTGATGTCGAGCTGAGAATGATTGGAATCTGGATTGCATCTCCAGGACCAAAACAGAAGCAAGGCTGGACGAGTTGCAAATCTAGGGGTGGCGACGACATTACAAGTGTTTCACTGCTTTTGCAGCCAATTAAAGTTGGGTTATGAGTCAGAGGGTGGACGGATAGAGAAGCAACAACAAAAATTCAAATACGAACGGAATATTGTATTTCGGCCAAGCAGGGTGTGTGTCGTGGGTCAAGATGTCTATGGGTCTAATCCAAACCAAAGAAACAACAACAACCATAATCGAGAGTAAATCTATAATTTGAAGAATAGACGAATGTGTTGAATTGTCACTCACTGGGTGTAGGTAGAGCATCGCTGCACGTCCTTTCGCATGAGACCTGACTTTTTCGCCCTCTCGTTCAAAGTGACTCTTAGCATGTATCGTATCCCAGCTTTTCCATGATCCCAGTATAAATCGGTCGACGGTGGTGAATTCCAAGGAATTACAATGTGGAAAGAGAACTCTCGCTGTAGGTCGTCGGCAAACGTTCAGTAAGGTGGGCATCCTATGATCTTTTGCCAAAAACTCACACTGCTCAGCGTTTCGTATTCTCCCTTGGCTTCCCAAAGAGATACAGGGCCAACTGCCTCCTCTGTGTGCCGAATTAGTGGCGGTATGAGTGTGAATAGAAAATCAGACTAGTCAGCGACAAGCCCTTCTGGCAAAAAAGAAATGAATCCTTGAACTCAACTGGTGTAAGTAGTCCCTCCAGCAATAGACGGTAGTTTTTCCACCTTGAGCAGCGATATGCTCATGGACGTAGCCTTCACAGGTTTCGAAGTCGACATTTCAATCGAGCCAGACACCGATGCTGAAGGCCTCATCGAAAGATCTTCAGGGATTCCAGGAAAACCTGCAATTCTCAAGTAACAGCTTATAGGATGAGCAAAATACCTATCCAGCGAACATTACTTGTTTCACCCACCTTGAGAGAATCCTTGATTTGGAGGAGCTCGGAAGAGGCTAAGACACCCCTTTATTAGCAATGTTTCCGTTCGATGAAGGTGAAAGAACGAGTCTACTCACACCTTCACATATGGATTCTGTTCCGTGTTGGCCATCTCGTTCAGATAGCACCACCCGGCTAATCCACAGCAAATGGAAAGTGAGTTTCCAGCAAAAACACGGAATATAGTGTAACATACCGAACGGAAAGAATGAATTTGAGCCTGTAGATGGCTTCTATAGCATACAGTACCTGAATGAAATTGCGAGTTAAATATGGTTAGCCTCTGGAATCGTCAAGTGGCTGATTCGTCAAAGTTCTTTCAGGGGCTCGTTTGTGCAGGGAATTCAAAGATAAGAAGATACGATCCAAAGATTCAAGATCACAACACGACGTGAAAAGTGGGTATGGTACAGTGAGGATCCGATATGGAATGTGTAGGTGAGCAGTATTTACAAATCAAGGTTGTGAACTAAACAAACCCCCCGATCAAGAATTCGAATGCAGACCTTACCGCCCATAGTGTTAGCTTGAGGGGTCTACCTGCTATTTGAATCACGCATTGAACGATTCCAACACCATATGTTTGCTTTGGGTGGCTGGCGGCGCAGCCAACATTGCGCAGTAGTAATAAGAATGAACTACCTGGTCAGCCCACAATTGAAGATTAAAGCCAGAGAATTGTTATTAGTGCTCACTTGGAGGTGATGGCACGTTGGATGGACCTCATGATGAGAGATTCGTCGCAAGCAACAAATGTTGACACCTTCGCCAAAGTTTGAGACTTCTCGTGGCATCCAACTAGCGGTTCCAAATGATCGGGCACGTGAAATGTTGTATTCTGAGTAGGGTTGGCAAGTTGAGATGTGTAAGAAACCAGTGGCCCAGAGATAATGGTTGAGAAATGGATACAGATTGCTTGAAGCTCTCTGGATATCAGGTGAGCCGCCTGAGACCTGGCAGCCGATGTGATCGCCCAGAGAGGTTGAGTCACTGGTGAATAAGAGCATCGGTAGGTTTGAGGCACGAACGAGAAAGGAAAGGATCTATGGTCAATATTTAGATACACTTCGACATATCAGATATCCAGCTACTGACCGGAAAACAACGACGCACCAGCGCCCTCAATCCACACTACTCTACCATGGCTCTCGAGTAGAACTGGAGCAAAGTTTCTGATGACATCCAGAGGTTCTTTGACGTTGCTCTGCATCATACTATCGATTTTGTCCAGACCTTCAAGCATCACAGGACTTCCTCCATCAGCAGCATATCCACACAATGTAGGGACACAAACGACGGCAACAAGTCGCTTAGTACGAGGAGGAGACTTCTCCGGTGACGACTTCGCTACACCGGTGTGGTGAGAAGACTCGTAGGATGGTGAGTTACAGAAGGCCTTCACAGTTTGAATTGGCTTGTCGTAGCTGTCCGAAGGCTCATGGAGAAGTGGTAAGAGTGAACCAGTATGATGAGGCTGTCGGGCGATGAGGCGCTTGTGTAGAGAATGCCAATTGGCAAGGAGCGTCCGAAGGGGCTGTTTGTAACAAATTCTTCAGATCGATCGACTCAAACGATTCAGGAAGAAATGATTAAACTCACAGAATGAGGCCCAGAGTCGGGAGACTCGTTGAGTAACACAAAGCAAGTGTATCCAAGAGCAGCCAACCTCAGGGCGATGTTAGACCCCAGCTCTGGGGTAAGTTTCAAGTTACGCAGGCGAGCACATGTCAGTTGATAGATTAGCATTGTGAATCGAATTGAATACGATGGGATTTACCTTCTCCTCCCCCATGAACAACGATAGCTCCTCTGGACACAGAATGATCGTCTTCGAACGAACCACCCTGCCTGCCCGACAATACTTGGTAAACCAGGTCGTGCAGTGCTGAATCCACCGACTCGATGCTGAGAGATAGCAAAGCAGAAATCTCCACAGACAATTTAGCAAATGAGCTAGCTGGTGGTATCTTCGGTGTTGAAGATTTGAGTAGAAACCTCTGGAGAGGAGAGGTTGAAACTCTTCTGGTGTTCGACATAGCTGGCTGGGGGTGATGTGGGCCGAGCTGCAATTCAATAGACCGGGAAGTACCTTCAGATTTCACTCAGATGCAGCTCTCCATCCTTTGGAACTGGTGGATATGGAGTCAGGAAATGTCGTGGGAAACCTTCGACTTGACCACCTGCTGCAGATTGGCCAACTCGCCACGAAGAGAGTAAGTACGTGACATTAGTAGCTGTAAGCTGTGAACACTTTCTATCCCATGTTTAGGTGGAAACTCTCTCGAACAAAGTCTCATCTTGCACGTTATCACGATCGAGCCTCCCGTTCGTCCTCCTCCGCCTCCTCTGCCAAAGCTTGAGCTTCTGCCTGACGCTCCCTGAAATGCTTCTCCTTCCAAAGAGAAGAAATGACATCCTTCGCACGACGGTGGTATCCACGAGTGGGTTCTGGGTTCTGGTATTTGACCTCTTCCTTCTCTGTGAATGAAGGAACGAACAGGTTTGGGAATCAGGTGGTCGTCTTCAGAACACCTGGAACAAAAAGTCACTCACGAAGAATATCCTTCCAGACCTTCGCACAAGCCTCTTCCTCCCAAAGCTGGTTAATGAAAGTTGCGCCCGCCAACCTCACCTTCTCTGTGCCCATCTTCTCCATCCACCTCTTCAAGTTGAATCCTTCCCTGACATCTGGCAAATCTGTGACGGGCTGACCATCTTTCTGCTCAACCAGAACAAACGTGTATCGGTGGTAAGGTGTGCCCTTGTGAGGATGAGGCGGGATGTAGTTCAGTGATGCCGGTGGTAAATTGTCTCCAGAGAGAACTGTGGTACGCGCTGAGATTGGGATATTTGGTATAGCCCAGTGGAGGTAGGAGGTGAATGTTGGTATAGTTGGATGGGGTACATCATGGTCAACCAAGAACAGTGTGTACAGACGTTCTTCACGATGGAAAACTTGAACCTCAAGCGACGGCGCTTCTAGTGACTCGGATGGGGGAATAAAAGCACCAGGTACCACTCGCCCGTAGTGGTCACGAGTCTCTCTGTTGCTGTATTTAGGCCTTCTGATCCATCCGTACTGATCAGGTTGGGGTTCTGGTGCAGGAGGTGCTTTGGGATATTTAAGGTAAAGGCCAACGGATGGTGAAAATGTTGGAAGAACATCGGGAATGACAAGTTTATCCTTCATCCTGTTGACGATGAAGGTGTGAGCGCCCTGGTTAAAGAAGTGGTCTTGTGAGAAGTATCGATGAATATTGGAAGCTCGGTCCCCTGCGCAAAAGGAAACGGGAGATAAGTAAATCGCAAGCAATAGCACTCCGATTAATTAGTCCAAAAAAGAGGACTGGCTCAATGTTGCTCACCTTTGTCGTTCTCCCACTCCCATCTCTGCTCCGGGTGGTCCTTGTAAGCCTTGATTTCTAAACCCTCAATTTTGAACTCAATCTCAGCCTTCTTCTCAGCATCTATACCTTCCTTTTCCAACTGCTTCTTGAGCTCTACCACCTCTGCCTCCAACTTGCTCCTATACTCGTTTAAGAAAGCCAACGCTGAGTCGTAAACTGCTGCTTGATTTTCAGGTATAGGTCTTGACCATTTGGATTCTGTTGACGGGACCGTTGGCTTAGACCAGGGGTATATCCAGTCTGGTGACTGCTTAAATCTGTCACCATATGGTAATGTCTTGAACTGATCTTCTCGTACTTCATGCTCTGTAGTTACGAGTTTTGACGACGCTGAAGAACTTGACCGGCGAGAGACCCCAACAGCTCGTATCGCTGTCCTGTAAGAGGAGGGACCAGCAGATGGTAGTAGACAAGCTGCAGGTCTAGCTGCAGGTCTCATAGCTGAGTTTTGATTCCAATGCTGTCGAAAGAGAAAAACGGAGCGGCCTTCTCACTTTTTCTTTTCAAAAAAAAGCGCCACAACTGGACTGGACATACTACAGAAACCAGCTTGAGGTTGGCGTGTAAGCCAGAATTAAAACACGGATTACCAAAGATCCCTCCTTTAAGCAGAGCAGGCTGAAAATAACCATGAGTCTGCGCCAGTTGTCGTCTGCTTTCCTGCAGCTCTGTTTACCGCATTTGTGTACACCTAGAGTCTGTACAGGAACCGAAATACTTTGGTAGGTAGAACAAATTTGAATTTGTACTTCAGATGTTTCTCGCCCTTGATCTGAGAAAGAGCGAAAGAGCTTCATCATGACGAACCCGCCCATCAAAACAATGGAGAGACTACGATCGCTTGCGACTAATGCTCTAATCCATCAACACAGAGAACACAGTACACATATTGAAATAAAATAGCCAGGGTGTTTTTACAGGCGATACGCGACAGCTTTCATCTCTCAATATTGTTATCCTCACACTCAAACGGCAATCGGGTGATCAGGTTAGAGACTGAGCAGCTTCAAGTTCATGCTGTCAAGATAAAACCCATCGGTCATAAATCCTGTTGTATAAATCTACATGGAATAACCACTGTACTCACGAGAAGATCAGCCTTCTTTTCTTTCAAGATTTTTTGAGCTTCTTCCTTCTCCTCAACTCTGCTTACACCAGCAGAAGAATTCTCTCTCGCCAAACAGCCAGAGGAATGATTTCCCGTCCCCCCTGACAACGGGACACCCGTCTCAGCAATCGTAGGATACGGTGGTGTTGGGACAGGAAGAGGGGTGGATTGGCCGACGAGCGGACTAGGCGGGAGACTGTTTCTATAGGATGGCGGACGGAGGGGTGATGGCGGTGGGGAGTATGAGGTCGGGATAGGCGTTGGGTGGGAAATAGATGAGGTACGGAGATTGATAGAAGAAGGTGGACTGTTTGTTCCTCTAGTTGCCGGGAGAGGGGTCGGATTAAGGTTGAGATGGTCGTTGCTGCCTGGGGATTGGAAGTACTCTTGAGGGGCAGTTGGTGGTGAGAGGATTGGGTTGAATAAGGGTGAGAGTTTAGAGTCAACTCTCATGGATTTGTTCCTGTCGGATGGAAGAGATTCATTTCGGCCAGAAATTGCCACTCCAAGCTCGTCCCGCCGAATGGAATCCCACTCTTCTCCATTGCTGCTCATCCTTCCATCTACAACCTTCTCATGAAGTGGTTGGTACGCATCTGCAGCGGCTGGCAACTTCGGCCATGCGACTACCTGGACGTTGTTGTTGAGAGGTGACCAGTGCTCTAGAGATGCCTGTGCCTGGGACCTTACTTTGGTAGACAAGTCAGCTGAGTAAACATCAGAAGTGAGATTTTTGATGATCAATCCAGCAGAATAATTCAAGATTTGTAACTTTGATGAGAACTAGAACACACTGGGTGGATCAGCAGCGCATTTTGTTATCCAGTCAGAAGACAGAGGTGGAGAGAGGCCCGTTTACCTCGTTATAAGCTTCCCACTTCATCTTTTCAGATTCGACCACACAGTTCTTCTTTTTCTCTTTGAACTCCTTCTCCAAACTCTGAATCTCGAACTGGACCTTGAAGATCTCAGCATCCTGCGTACCCTGCTTCGTAAGTTCGTTGAACCTATTTCTCTTTCCCTCCAAGCTCAACACCATACCTCTCAGATCCTTCAATGGTCTCCTAGCATTGTCTAACGCCTCCGCAAGATCGGAATGAAGAAGAGCTATCTGATAGTTCAGGAAAGCTAGCCGATCTGTCGCATCCTTGACATCTTCGCCGAGCGTCTGAGTGTATGAGAAGAGCTCCTTGGCTGCCAGAGCGCCGTCTCTGGAGATAGCCAAGTGATCTAATGCGAGCGACTTCTGGGAGGTGATGGCGAGCTGGAGAGGCTGAGAGAGGGAAGGGTTCTTCAGGTGCTGCTGGAAAGCTCGAACTTGGTGGGCGATGGACTCGATTGCTGGATGTTGGCTGTGAGTGGGACCCCAGGAAGAAGCACGAAAGTGTTGAGGAGGGGAGGGATGGGATAGAATTCGTTGAAGTGGATGAGCCATCGCGAAACGTTTGAATGTGAATGGGAAGTGAATGTGGGCCTTACACTTTTGCTATCCTGAGCTCATCTTCGAACTTATACTTGAGGGAAGTCAGTGAATCCATCATCAAATGACCGGTGGAAGCGGATGGGCGTTGCGTGGGAATGAAACTTGAGGAATGCGCTCGAACCTCCGTCGTCACCTCGTCTTCGGGAAGATCCAGGAAATTCCGCGCAGCTAACAAATGCCAAGAGAGCGCAATACACAGCTGGTGTTCACTGATATTGAAGGGGTTGCAAATGTAGTGGAACACACCAGTGAGCGATGAGCTGGAGTAGTCAAGCGGGGGAGAGACCCGTCTCACAAACCGCGCACCAGCAGAGCGCATGTGATGGGATCTCGAAAGAGGTCTGAACCTAAAGCCATTCGCTCGCCTCCTCCAATCCCTCTTCTCAGATGATTATGGATTTGAATTTTTTTATGTCCGGTTTAGTTTGAGAAAATGAGGGAGGTATTGGGTTGAAATGTTGTTACGTCGTTAGGCAGGCATGCGATGAAAGCAGCAGAGAGTATGTTGCAAATCAAGATGGACTGCGTTTAGGCTTTCTTCTGATTTCACAAGGAGGAAAAACTGAAGTACAAGGAACATCTCGTTGACTAGCCTAGTATTAGTCTTGTTAGCACTCTTATCACCTTTTGTCTTTGGCTTAGCTAGGTTCATCTTTGGTAGGGTAGTACTCAGACATACAAAGCTTATTTTCTTGCGGAAAGTCTGTCCAGGAAAGGGCTCGCTTCTTTGAAAGCTTTATAACGACGCACATATATGAAGGTCCGTCTTACTCTATGTACAAAAGATTGATTGCAGAGAAAATTCTCTCGATGACGCAGATAAACTGGGAACTCTAATTGACCACTTCTATCTCTCTGCCATTCCAAAGAGCGCCAATCTACTCCTAAGACCTAAGGGACTTCTATTCTGGCCCAGTGTAAGAGTCCATGTTCTGAATCAACGAGAAGACCCACTCGACGACCTATAACCACCACGTCGCAAGCAAACACACAGATCAGCGTGCGACCAAGATACTGCGGGACACTGCCTGCAGTGGGCTCACCTTGACATGCGACTCAGCAGTGCAGTACTCATCGACCGTGTGGGCATTGGCACCCCCTTTATCGAGCGCACCCGTGAACCTGAAGACGTTTTGCGAAAGGTTATGGTAGACCTTCGTATCTGTCAAGGCGTTCCAGAGACGAAGATGTCAGCGGCAAGCCAAGAGAGGATAGAAAGAGAGAGAGAGAAGAGAACCAACCGGTGTTGCCTGTAGTGGAGTACGGGGAGACGATGAGCTCGTCGTCGCCTTCAATCTGGAACGCCGCTTTGATGGTGCCGGCGAACGTCTCCCATAGCGGACCGGATGTTGGTGACTTCTTCCTTGGTTCGAGAGGGAGACCCATTGTTCTAGGTCACAGAAGAGGGTTCGGTGTTTAGATAAAGCAACGAAACGAGACCGGACAAAGGGCATTGACTTACTCGATTTTGACGAATCTCTCCCCCTTGATGGTGTTTCCGATACCCTTCTCAGCAGCCCAAGCCTCGAATTCCATCCCGAATTCATCTGCAATAGGTTTCAAAAGCTCCTCGATATGTCCCTGGACGTACCCGACTGAATGGAAGAACGCGATCCGGTGATTGAACTGCATCGTCACCAGCTCCGGCAGTGAGTTGACTTTGACGCCGCCCTTGATGACATCGATCGCCTGGATAGTATGTACTTCAGCCGTATTCATGATCGACATGTTAGCGTACTTGGTCGCTAGGTCTCCCCAGAGCCCCGGGTTGCCGACGAGCGGCTTCCAGTCAGAGGGGAAGTCAGGCGAGTACTTGGACGCGCAGTTGAGGTACGAGATGAACGGGTCCTCAGAAGCGAAGCCAAACTCATATGGGTTTGCTTCGAGAGCGTGCACGATGTCTGCCATAATGCCAATTCCGGAGTGCGCTGGAGGTCGGGACGAGTGCTGGTGTGGTGTGGGAGGGACAAGAGAGAGGTTAGCTTTGATGGGAAGAGTAGAGAGATTCAAAAGGGTATTGACTGAAACGTACTCCTCCTAACGTTCCAACAGAAATTTGAACATCCAAGTAACTGGAGCAGCAATAATGTGACGTGAAACGAAAAGCAGCGTGAGCCCACATCTCACCGTGCAGAACAGACTCTACAGGCTCGATCGCATTAACTCACCCCTTTTCACCGGCAGCAGGCACAGCAAATCTCCTTCCAAATGCGTCATCCTTAATTCCAGAGCCACCCTCATCAACGACGATCAACATCGAGTCGAAGCCATACCTCTGCTCCAGGAAAGGAGCCAGCGTCCCGGCCCCTTGGCGCGCAAAGACTTCCTCTTCATCAAATCCATGACTGAGAACTAGATAAAGAAATAAAGAAAAACGAGAAAGAGAGAGATAGAGGAGATATTAGTTTGACTAAGTAGGGGCGAAAAGGAGCGTGGATTTACTGATGGTTCGTGTTGGTTCGAAGCCGGCGTTGAAAAGGAGAGTGAGAGCTGGGAACGGACAAGAAAAAGCCCCATTTAGACCTGGTCATTGTTTCAATGGATTTAGAAGAGGATTTCTGCCACACCTTCATATTGAGCCAAGAGCAAGTTCTTCTGGTCAAGGGAACCACGACCCCAGATGATTCCGTCAGCATAGACGCCGTCATGCGGAGGATACGTCCATCGATCGTAGGTATCGAGAGGAGCTGGTACGCTGTCCTGTAAACCGGGTTCAGTTCAATGAAAAAAAGGCAGCAAAAGAAAAGAAGAAGGATCAGTGAGTTTTGGCTTCGGTCGTACCCGACTGCCGAGCGTTTAGTAAGAAGAAGATGGCTTACTTGGTGGGAGAGTAGCAGCAGCGGCTTCAAGTTTGGGTCTGATCCTTTGACGGTGACCAGCAGTCCGAGTGTGTTCACGAACTCGACGGTGACTGAATCAGATTCAAAGACGGTCGCGTATGTCTTGAAGAGCCACTTCTGGAACTCAAAGAAGCCCTTCCAGCGAGGATCTTCCAACGGAGGGCCGTTGTCGTCGAATGATTGGGTGTCAAAACGCTATAGACAGGGCGAAAAGAGAGAGAGAGAGAAAGAAAGAAAGGGAAAGGCGTTAGTAATGAGCGAACTTGTGGATGTGGCATACACGGCGACTCACCACCGCCCTCGCCAACCTCAAGGCAGTCTCATCCGTGTAGTTCTGCAACTCCCCAATCTGGTCCAAGAAGCCTAAGTTAGGGGGCAGAGCATCCGGCTGGAAGGGGCATGTGTTGGTAATCTCTGTGGAGCTGTGACTGGAGAGAATGTCCGATGAAAGATTAAGAGGGGACGAGTGCAAGTAGAGAACCCCTGCGGCGATGGCAGCAAGGAGCAAAAGGGGAGATCTAGATGATTTCCTGGACTGATTCTGTCCCTCGAAGGGAAGAGAAATTGATCCCATCACTCTGTGGAGGTTTTGTTATAGTCGTGGTTGAACGCCAGACGAGCTCGCACAAGTGGAGTTAGCCGACGACTTACATCCCGATCTTGCCTTCGCAAGTCAAATTACCATTTAACTTGTGCAATCAATGAAACTTTTTTTTTTGAAGCACTAAAGCAGCAGAGGTCCTGTACAAATTGCAAAGACAGAAGACCAGGTGTGTAAAGGTCGTGAATCAGACGATTTCGAGAAAGGCGTTTAATCCAAAGAAGGGTAGTCTAGAAAGTTCTCAACTGCCAAAAAGAAAACGATATGAAGCTTAGGTAGAATAGAAGGGGTGGAAAAAGTAGAAGATACAAAACGAAATAGAAAAAAAAATATCAGCGAAGCAGACAGGATTCGAACCTGCGCCCGGAAACCGGAGAGGATGCCTGAAAGTTCAAGTCCGCCGTCGTAACCACTTGACTACTGCTCCGTCGTGCAATGTTGGATTGATTTGTAACCAGATCGTAAAACCTTAGAGATATCTATGCACAAGCCTTTGTCACTGTTTTGCTTTTGCCGATCCGTAAACTTTTGGAGGCATAGCAAGCGCATACAACGATTTTGATCGCACAACACAGCTAATTAATTTCATGTATATTCTACATCTCCTGTAAGAACGCATCCCATTCCTCTCGAAGCCCTTCTCTGACAATTCCGGATTTTCCACACAGCCATTTCTCCACCCTAAGTTTGTCCACCTCCTCTGTACCTTCTCCATCTTCCGCAACATCTAGAACCGATACATCCCCTTCACCTTCCATCGCAAGCACCGACCAGCCCACAACAATCATCCCTGGCGTCCTCTGCTCCCCAGCCTTTTCCAGCGTCTCGGCAATACCGTCCAGTGTGGAAGCGATGAGTCGTTGATCCGGTGATGAGGCACGCTCGATGATGGCGATAGGCATGTAAGGTGGATAAGCCGCTCCAAGTCGCTGACCACCATCTCCATCCTCACTCATCAGCACCTTAAGCACCGCGTTGAGTCTCGCGACCCCCATCAGAATGACGAGCGTCCTTGGCCGCTCGTACGCTGGTAAGTTGACAATCTTCCCACCGCGTCCAACGCCCGTACACAGTATCATCGACTCAGCCACGCCTCTCTGAGTGACAGGAATTCCGAACATCAATGGACCTGCGATGCAACTCGAGATGCCAGGGATGACGACAGGTTCAAATCCTTTCGAGCGGAAATACAGGATCTCCTCTCCACCCCGTCCAAAGATAAACGGATCGCCCTGCTTGAGGCGCACGACCACTTCGCCTCGTTGAGCGCCTTCAATCGCCAGAGCCATCAGCTCGTTCTGCGCACCCTCTGAGTTTCCGGGGAATTTCTTCGCGATGATGAGTTTGGTTGTTGACGGTATGAGGGACAGGATTTCGGCGGGGACGAGCTTATCGGAGAGGATCAGGGTCGCTTTGTGTTTAAGCAGGTGGTGGGTCGAGAGTGTCAGGAGGGAGGGGTGGCCTGGGCCAGATCCTAGCAGGTAGATCCTACCATTGCTGGTGGAAAGAGGTTGAGATGGAGGTGATGATAGAACGAGAGAATGATGAGAATATGGCTGTTGCTGTGATTGTGATGATGAGGTAGTTGAGCCTGTTGAAAGTGTTGATGCGGCTGCAGCAACGATCGCTTCGTCAGTAAGTCTTACAAAGAAACGATCACTCAAAAAACTCACTTCGTTCCTCCCTCTTCGATTTGTTGAACTTGTCCCAAATTCCATTCATCTCCTTCTGGTCCATCTTCGACAGGTAGTCTAGACTCCAGTACTCAGAGATCTGAGCAATGTATCTCATCCTCCTCAATTTCTCTTCCTCCTCGCTATAGCCCTCAGGAACAGGAAGTTCATCACCCTTTCCGTCGCATAACATGGGTACTGGAGTGTTTAGTGGTGTAGTAGAGTCCAAAATCGAATCATCTTCGTTACCCTCACCAAAGGAACCTCTGCGGCGTACTAGGGAGCGCAAAACCCCGACGTTCTGAACGGCGCCTCCCACGTTTTTGGGAAGTTTCGAGATGATTTCTCTCTTCAGTCGGGTGGCTAACCTGCAACCACCTTGGCTCGAGGTGGAAAGGGCGACGACGAGAGGTGACATTTGTTGTTCTTCGTTGGGCGTACTAGTGATGATTGGGAATCGATGGGTAGCTGGAAACGAGAAATCGGAAAGTGACGGATGGTCTGCAATATTGAGAGGGATGCGTAAGGAGAAAGCAGCTTTTTGCAGTGCTGATAATGATGAGCTTGGTCGTGGAGTTGAGGAAGGTGCAGGTGTCGATAAGGAGTCTGTTACACATATCAGCCAAAGCTTGGGGCCGAGTGCAGAGAGTATTGAAGTCCATGCATGTTCTTCAGTCTCAGATGGTCTTTTGTTAAGAAGTAGCTCGCTGATGGCAGCGTCTACGTTGGAGTTCTTATCTAAGAGGATTTCCTTCCGTTCAGCTCTGAAACTCAGCTCATCTACCCCTTCCTTCCCACCATAGCTGGAACAGCTGACAACTACTTCGGCATCAGCGTCGAGGAGGGTGAAAACTCTTGAAGCTGCGAGTTTGTTGGCGCCAATGACAAGAGCCAAATTTCTCTGAGGCGTTGGACGGTGCGAGAGCAGCAGGGAGGCACCGCCTTGAGGTGCTGGGTAGAGTGGGGATGTTGAGGGCATTGCTATGGAACTCTTCTAGCTGATACACCAACAGCAAGCAGTCGTAGTTGGCAAAAGAAAAAAAGACTGACGGAGATTCCAAATTCGTATTTCGCCATTCGCTCGCGCAATAAAAACAAAACGCATTTTCATCGATAAGATATGCCACTCGAAAAAACAAATGATTATTGTAAACTATTGACGTCTGTATTCCTTTAGAAAAGTGAGACTTTCCCATTTCCTGAACCTGAAGCAACCACCTTAGCTGCTCCAATGTCGAGCAAGTCTCCGTGTTGGACAGCGACGAAGGATTTACCTGAAGGCGATGTAATAATCAGCATAAAAGAGAAGGAATGATGGGCACAGCACTGACCTGGTGTCTTCAATCCAAAAATCTTTTCAAGGTTCGTAGTTGCAAGTCCAAGAGCCTCAGATCTCGAGAAGTCGCCGCTGGCAGAGTCCGTGAGGGTGAATGCGAGGAAGAATCTGAGAGTAGCAGCATCGGAGAGCATAGACGAGGACTGGCCGCCAAAGCCAAGACCAACAAGCTGTGAAAGGATACGGACGGAGTCTATTAGTTGCATGAAAAGTAAACAATGTCGCAAAAGCACGCACCACACCGGCTGCTTTCAACACGGAGAGCTCGGTGGAGTTGGTTAATGGTACACCTGGTAAGACTCTGAGCTCATCGAACGTGTTTGGATGTCCCCTTGAGTTAATGATGACTGAGATCTTGGCAGCAGCAATCTCGTCAGCGATAAGATGAGCCTCAGAGGCTCCATAGCTAAAATGAAAACAAACAAAAGACGCAGAGCAGGGGTCAAAGAACCGTAGGAAGGGGGTGACATGGCCTCCAAGAGGAACTTGACCAGGAGAAGTTCTGCGACAAGGCACTTACAACACAAGGTTGATGGTCGAACCCTTAGCCTTCTCAACTTCGCCCTTGAGAAGCACCAAACTGGCGAGCTGGTCTGCAGATTCAGCATGAACAACAAGAGTTCCCACTCCAAGTGCGATCTCAGAAAAGAGCTTTTGCATTGGTGACGAGCTCTTCTCAGAGGTTGAGTCAAGAAGAGCGGTTCTAAGAGCGGAGACTTGACCAGAGACAGGCAGGCCAGAGTGTCCAAGCCTGACGTGAAGGGCGACAGTTCTATTCATGACAGCACCCTTGTCGAGCTTTGTCTTGGCTCCGATGTTGTAGTAGGTCGACATGCCACCGAAGACGCCAGCCCAGTTGGGAGCTGTGATGGCGCTGGTGACACCTGCACGGAGGTCAATCTTCATTTCTTTTCCTTGGAACTGGAGGCCATCAAAGGCAAGTGGGACTGGACCGGATGGAATGGAGAGAGAGCTCACGCCATTGACTCCGTCCATCCAAGTGACTTCGCTGTCGATCTCAGCGAGACCGAGCTGAGAGCAAGAGAAAAAATCAGAGAGAGCTCCGCAAAAGTCGCGAAGAATCGAAATAACTGCTTACATTTGTTCCAATAACAGTAAGGCCAGGCTGGACAGATCCACCCTTGAGGTCAACGAAGTGAGCAGATGCAGCAAACGACTCCTCCATTTCACATTTTCCTTCACATACAATCTCTCCACCCTTGACAACAACAACGTTCTCACCCTCGATAGCAGAGAACGACATCTGAACTAACGAACCATCGTCTTCGGATCGCTTATAGATATGCGAAACGTTCTGGAAGACGACATCGTATACCGCAGCAGATGGTGAGAAGTTTGGATCGCCGTGTGATGCGACGGTCTCAGCAATCTCTTTGCTGAAGTCACCACATGGTGGTTCGAGCTGGTCTTTCTCTGGCCGAGGGACAAGAGCTGGAGAGACAAGTTGTGGGATGCCGTCGACGAAGACTTGGCTTGGAGTGGCGCCGAGAGTGAGGGGATGTGACTGGAATATGGCAACATCAGCTGTGAAGATCGACACGAGAACAAGGTTGTTACAAAATCAGTTTCAGACGATTGTCCTCTACATGATAGTTCCCATCAAAAAGAAAGAGTGCTTACCATCATATCCTGCTCGGATGTAGCCGATACGGTGGTCGAGCCCCATGATATTGGCAGGAACAGTAGTGATGGAAGCCATGGCCAAGTTACCTTCCAATCCAAAGTAGTGTGCTTGAGCAGCCTCAAAGTTGAGGTATCTAGCTCTAACAACTCCGTCAGACTTCATGATGACTGGTACACCGGCGTCAGCGAGGATCTTCGGAGCGTGGACAGAGTGCATGTATGCTTCGTGCTTGTATCGACTCATGACTATACATCCAGATCCAGAGGCAATATGGGGATAGAGAAGTTTCTTGTTAGTTTTGGGTCGAAGCGAAGAATGATGCAATGGGTAGGAGACGCACCAGCGAAGATGGCAGCACCGGTCTTTCCACCAAACATCTTTCGGATAACTCCTGGAACGATTGAAGCTTCGTGTGCGTGATGGACGGCGGCCACTCGGAACTTCATAGGCACTGGTCAGCAAGATGATGGCCTTCAATCGATTCGAGAAAAGCTTACCTCGAACTCATTGGTAAGCCTGCTTAGTGCGGTGAGATCAACAGCTTCATACTACCAAGTGAAAGAGGCTGGTCAGCTTCAGACTCCGGTATAGAGAGGAGGAATCTTACACAGTGAACATTCAACTTGGTCTTTCCTCTCAAGATGTCCACAATCGCTTCCAGCTCAAGACCACTCGCAGGGTAAGGGCCCAACTCATTCAGGGCCGCCATGTCACCAGAGGAAGCGACTTGACACCAGTTGTCTTGTTTCAGTTGGATATCCTTTCCAGCTTGGTAGGTACGTCTAAAATCCCAGAGGGTGTCCATACCTGGGTGTGAAGATTTGAGAAGCAGGAAACACACGAAACGATGAGTATTATACACGTACGGGTCGCGCTGTACACTCGACTAGGATTCTCTCCGAATGCATGCTTCATGTGTCTCCAGTGGTTTCTGTTGACATTAAAAAAGGCTGTGAGAAGTGATGAAAGTTTAGGAGATGGGCACGACTCACTTGTTTCTCTTCCATCCAAGGCCAGCTTGATCAGTCGTGTTGACGATTGTTTCGAAAGGAGACTCCACCAGCATACTCTCTGGAGTATTCTCTTTAGTTTTTCGTAGTTTGAAAACAAATGCTTGCCCACCAATAGCATCTAATCGAACGGCTGATCAGCAGAGGCATTATCGAAGAAACCGCGTCCACCTTACCTGCCGATCCAGGGAGAACCAAAGAGGTAGTACATCCACCACTAGTGATTCTCTCAAATGACAAATCATGTGTATTGAACCCGTCGAGAGCTCTCAAGTAAGGGTTAGTGTTGCCTTTGAGCGAGTTGCCGTCCGAAGTACCAGCAGTCATTGGGTTGCTGTAGACACCAACGTGAGAATGAGCGTCCACAAGACCTGGACTGAAGGAAGAATGATAAACAGATGGAAACATGTAGATTAGATGAGGATTCGCAGTGAAGTACTGAATCAGATGCGGCAGGACCCACACAACCCATTGACCTTCAGCATCAATCTCTTCGACATCATCACTCAATAAGGAGCTGAAATCGTCTTTAGGTCCACCAACAGCCTTGATGATACCATTCTCAAGCAAGACCTTTCCACCTGGGATCACTTCAGTGGCGTTGTTGTTACCAGTCCAGATTGTTCCGTTGAAAATCAGGTAGGATTTGGTACCTTCCTCAAAACGGTCAGACTTGGTTCTCTGGTGGAATCCGGGTGCGGCAGTGGGGATGTAACTGTGCTCGGCGCACTGAGCGAGACCAGAGGCGAGGAACTTGGGGGTGACAGCCGGCTTGCCTGGGAGAAGTCTTTCAAATGGGCGGGAGACCAAGAGAAACACGGAAAGACCAAGGAAGACGATCACTAGCTGGTGTCCCCATCTGTTGACCTTGTTTTTCACGACATAATATTTCTCGTCGTCCTTGGTATCGACCAGAGATTCGAAGTCTTTGTCGCCTTGGTACGGTGGTGGTGCAGCAACAGCAGATCCCCTTGACCTGAGCATTCTTTCTCTTTCTTGAGGTTTGAGCTGGATGGTGGTTGGAAGTAGAGGAGATCACGTCTCGTTTATCAAACAGACAAAGTGTAGCCATATGGCGTGGTGGCGTTGGCGTCTCAGGACGACGGTCGAAGCCGGATGCATAAAGTTTCGTGATCATAGTTGTCGCACTCTAACAAAGCTCAAACTCGGGAAGAAGATATGAAAGATATTGCCTGCGTCACTCAGGGTGAGGATTATTTATGCGCTATATTCATCGAGATCAAGGCGACCACGCGGGGCGCAAGCTGACGCCGCCGTCTCTAAGCCAAGAGAAACGCAGTCCATGAGATCGGAAGAGTGCCCTTTCACTTTGCAGAAACAGTATGTGAGTCGACGTTAAGTGTTATATGAATAGTAAAATGGTAAAGCTTGGAAAATGTAAAACAGGGTGCTGATCCGGCGTCAAGCTCGGTACATGATGAGATGATGAGAGTGTACAGTTGGGCAAAGCTAGAAGAACAACCAGGAGAGAAGAAAGTGGTCACTATGTGAGACAGAAAAGGGTCGGCTGGAAGAGGAGAGCTGGAACTTACGACAGAAGAGCAAAGAGAGCTAGTTACAATCAGGCTAAAACTCCTTTGGCGCCCTCTTGAACTTGTATTTGTAAGGAGTACCACGTCTGCGTCCAATAATCACCAGTCAGTTACTATCATCTGTGGAGGCAGAAAAGAGAGCCAGAGCTTAGAGTCGGACGTGCCTCATTCTTTCAGCCGCCGTCCTCGGTCGCTTGAAGCCTCCGTCACCAGTGCCATAAGCCTCCTTCTGCGCCGCATCGTGCATCGCCTTTTTGTATCTCTCTGAAGCTGATGGTGGCCTTCGCCCAGCTCGGTCGCGGGCTTCGTCTGCAGGTGTTTTTGGTGGAATGCTTGTGTCCGCCTGAGTGAAGAAAAGATCAAATCAGGGAATGGTAAGTAAAAAGACAACAGGGTGAAGTTTTTCAAAATAAAGGAAATAGAATCCATTTACTTCATCAGTCACAGCTTGTGATGCTGCGAGGACAGCTTGGGCAGCATCAGCTTCAGCGGCAGCCACCTCATGAGGCATATCCGCATGCGTTTCCGTCTCTCCTTCAATGAATGCTTTCGCTTTGGCATCTTCAGTATCGTCAATATGCTCGTGGTGTTCGAAATGGGCAATCTGTGGTTGCGCAAAATTCGACAGCGGACAAGACCAAGGCCGCGAGTTTGATCAGCTAGAGTATCTGTGTGCGAGGAAATGATTTTTAAACTTACATCTTCAGGGTGAATGTAGGACTCATCTGTCTGCGTTTCGGGTGTTGAGTGATACTTCTCCTCGTGGTGCAAGAAGCTGAAATAAAAGGATAACAAGATTACGTCCGTAAGCGCTTCACAGATACATAGCAGGACGGTAAACTCACTATTCTGACTCTTCGTCTAAAGGACAGATGAAATACATTCCAGTGAAAAAGATAAATTGTCAACTTCCCCGTTTTCCCATTCCGATTCCGAAACACGCTCATTCGTCGCCGCCGAAACTGGAAGTAACGAGGAAACTCACCATAATGATGACCCAGCTCTTTGACGCCCTTGAAATCAGGCAAGCCCTGGCCTTCTCCACCACCAGCCAGGAACTCACTAAGGGAAATGACTCCGTCTTTGTTCGTGTCGAGCTGCTCGAGGACTTTGTCGACGACCATCTGGGCCATCGCTTTGTGGGTACCATCGTTCGGTGAGTTAGACTTGGAGGCATCGTGATGCAGACCATCTGTGTGTCCAGGGGAGAAATTTCGAAGAGACAAGAGAGGTGAAGAGGAATAGGGTTAGGTGGTGTGGAGGGGAGGCTTGAGCCACGGAGAGACACCTACAGATAGCTTGGATTTCTTCCACGTCCAAGATACCGTCCTGATTCAAATCATGAAGAGCAAAAAATGATCGTCCGTCGAAAGCATCGATGTGATGCTCAGATCTCATCTAGAGTGAGTTTTATTCCGGGAGTAAGAGGAATGGATGAACCGCAGTTTCGGCAATGAAGCCATCGAATGGAAGAGAGCAAAAGTAACAGAATCAGTAAACAATTTCACTAGTATACAGTAGCACGCCAGAAGTTGCGACGAAATGCGGTAAAACCACCTGTTTGGTTTCTCATCCTTCCCGTTTCGACTGTGCGGGTAGGTAGTCGAGCCTGTTTCTTCTTTGCGTCCTACAGCAGCAAGACTTCACGGAACCAACACTCACATGTCTCTCTGCATATCCCATCTCCTCAGTGCCAGGGGCGTCAGCTCCATGTGTGTCGTAGTCTTCACCATGGGAATGTCCACCGTGAGCTTGAACGAGCGTCGAGGCTGCCAACAGAGACAACGCCAGTATCGAAAAATGGCTTCGACGACTCCGATGGGTGGGTAGCATAGTGTACAGTAATAAGGTTGAGCTTCTCTTCTATTAGCTGCTGTTAGTCGAAGATTTTGAGTGAGATGGTGTTGGGTTAGTGAACAAAACTCCTCCAAAAAGCTCGACTCTTGAAGTTTCGCCGGATTCAGAAGACGCGCGCGAGAAAGAATGGCGAGATGAGTTTACTCTTCTCTCTTTCTCACTAGACGCGTTGAAGGAACAAAACCAGTTGGTATACGTGTAAAAGGGATATACAGAGAAGTGCATGGTATCACAGGTACAACTCAAGGACGGAAAAGAGAAACCCTGTTCTAGCTTTCCGCCCCGCTTGCTAAATAATCGTAGCCCTACAGGATACGCTACACATTGCTGGATGTCGTCATACTGATCCAGCATCGTCCTGATAAGTTCAAGAGAGAAGGATGGAATTTCTCTTGCGAAAAATGCCGATCCGGAGGGCCGAGTGACCAAAAGGTCTGTGCGAGGAATTTTGCTGGTTTCGAGAACATGACTGTGGTCAGAATAGAACCCCATTAAAAACTGACAATGTGTGCTCACCATGGTAAATGAGGTAGCAAACCAATGGAAGCGCCACAAGAGCCCTTTCCTTCAATCACTCGTTGGCGCCTTTTGCCATCCCCAGATGCTCCGTCATGAGAATTATTGCACCATTTTGATGACCAGAAACAACTTCGTTGGCAAGTGGTTCAAGCTCCTCACGATGATGGTTTAGATTTGACTTGAAGAAGTGGCAGATTCTCAAGTAGCTCCCTATGAGAGGTTACCCACAGATCAGCTTTCCGTTTTGCTTCAGTGATATTCTGTTACTTCAATGCTTACCTTCTGCCCCCAACACCACCTTGAAGAACCTGAATTACCTCATCGATCTCTTTGGAGCTCCATTTCCCGCCTCCCTTCAGGTCTTCTTCAGCAGCTTGCACCTGACGATTCAACAGACCCTTAATAGCCTGGCTTTGGCTCTATTAATTGGTCAGAGTTACAAGAAGACGTCAGCACTCAGCTAGCCAGGTAGCAGCATCAGGCAGCAGCTCAAAAAATTGAACTGACAGCAATTTCGAGATTCTTATTTTCGCCTGTTCGAGCACTTGATTCCACCAAAGCCATCAACGATGATATCAGAGGTAGTATTGATCCTGTTGGCAGTTCTGTATTTGACATCTTTCTCTTTACTTTTGCCAGGTGAGGTCGCCGTTGGAAGGATCTTCACGAGGTGGCTCGCACCTAGAACTTGGTCTATACTAGCTGAATAGCAAAGGCCTCTCTTTTTGTTGTGAGCTTAGAGCAAATTGAAGACACTGGTAGGTTTCCTGCTCCAAACAATCAGATTCAGCTTGTCCAATCTCCCACCTGTAAGTTGAATGTCCCGTTTGTTGAGCTAACTGGTTGTTTCGCTGGAAGTATTACTGATGTGAACACTCTCTGTGTTGAAGTTTCGACTTGATGGCTTCTAGTGATGTCCATCAGGACTTTTTGTCCCCTCTGATCCCATCAGCAGCAGCTGTCGCAGATTCTACCAGGTCACTCCCATTCGTCACGTTGACGTACGCTCAGAGTCTTGATGCCAGGATTGCAGGGAAAGATAGTAAACAGCTTATCCTGAGTGGTAAAGAGTCGATGAAGATGACACATCGGTAAGTTTTCACGACCTCACAGGACGTACTGATCGCTCCAGGTTTTCTGACATGTAGCGACATATTTTCTTGATTTTGTAGACTACGCACAATGCACAATGGTATCCTCATTGGAGTTTCAACAGTAGTGTCAGACAACCCTCAACTCAATGCTCGATACCTTCCACCAAGCGCAACACCCTACCCACAACCAGAGCCCATCATCTTAGATCCCTCCTGCCGGATCCCACTTCACGCCAAGCTCTTTTCGAACTACAAGAATGGTATTGGAAGGAAACCTGTGATTATTTTTGATGCGAAGAAGGCTTCGTTCAAGGCGATAGAGGCTGTCATGGCGGCTGGTGGAGAGACTATTGCGCTTGAGACAGAAAGTGATGGTGAGCCTCGTCATGCCAGCAATTTCTGCACGTCATTCCAACTCAAACCCTTTTGTTTTTGCTATACAGGTCGTTTCTCCTTGGTAAAACTCTTAAAACTCCTGCGCCTCAGGGGGATCAAAACACTAATGGTTGAAGGTGGCTCAAACATCATCTCATCATTCCTCACTTCGTCACCGCTAGTGGTAGACTTGCTGCTCATCACTATCGCACCAACATTGGTGGGAGAAGAAGGGGTTGCTGTCACCCAATCAGTTGAGTCATAGTCATTTTTACCCTATTGCCGGCGTGCTCCTTCTGACCTTTCGCTGTTATGGCTGAATTTTTAGAACCTGGAGCGACCAATGCCAGAAGTTGAGCACATAGCTACCACAATACTCGATAGGGATGTTGTCATGGCTTGTAAGCTGAAGTGAATGCAGGCACTCCTGTTTGATTTCGGCCGCGAGTGAGCAGTGGATGCAGTCGCAGCAGGTGAGTCATCATATTTCGAGATCCTACCCCATTTCGTTGTAATCGATCGCTTATGTTTTCCACTTACTTTGAGAGTAGATGGTTAGGGAATCAAGTTCAGCTGGGAGTATACGTGTCAGAGCATATTCACCTCTGTCATTGCCCACGAAATGAATCAACGCGTCCTTCCCTCCCGACATGACCGGCCAAACCCATTATCAGAAGCTCCACGGCTAAGAGTGATGCTGTGGAATCATTTCCTTCTTTTACAGAGTGGTCGTCAGCGCTTGCGCGATCTCGGAGGACGTACGAGACTTAGGTAAAATCATCAATGCAGTTTGCTCTTCAAAGTGTTTTAGCTGTCAGAATGAACTAAGTAAGCGTTGCAGCATCATAAGACCTGGAAGCGCAATCAATTTTTTGAATAATCGTCGCTGTGAGTACGTCAGAACAACAAGGCGGTATCGCTTCTCCCCCTGACCACACACCTACCCCTTTTCAAAGCGATCCCTGACCAGAAAATTTCTTCATCCTTCTCGCTCCTCAACAGCATTATAGTACTCTATCTCAACGACAGGCTCGTTCATAACACCAGCAATAAACCTAGACTTTGCAACTCATCACTTAGAAATAAAATCTGTCGAAATCACCACTACGAACTAAGCATACTCCTCATTAGCAAGCTGGTACTTCATTCCAGCAGCAGACTTATTGAAAGGCTTGAATAATACGTACGTTCTGCCTCAAGATGGCAGATCAACCAAACAAGCTACTGTTCCCTGCCTCAGCTCGTCGGTCACCTTCACCTTACTCTCAGCTGAATCCGCTCAGAAACAGGAACAAGGATGGGAAAGAAATAGACAGAGATTCCGTTGCTAGTATCGAGAGCTGGGGCACTTATGAAAGTGGAATCAGTGCCATCAGTGAAGGTATCGTTTTGTCTGGTCCGTTTGCTCTACCCCACACCTCGCCTTGCTTTGAACGCTCAGCTGAATTTTCCTTCTCTCTTTTCATTCTTCTACCTAGCATCAAGAGCCTTACCAGTGAAAAACCCTTTGACTACTTCACTACCACGGTCGTCAAAAACTTCCAGTCCCCCTTCGTCATCTAGCTATACCAGTCGTCGCGTCTCGTTTCCTGCATTACCGCCACCACCTTCGCCTTACAACCAGTCCTCAAACGCATCATCGACCTCTTCGCTGATTTCTGATAAGAGGGTTTCAATTCACTCCTTTTCATCGTGCCATTCTCTTCCTGAAGAAGATATCTCACCCTCAGCTTTAGTCATCCCAGAGCGTCCGAAGCTCTACACTCTGCATTCAGCCGAATTACTAACAGATGTCCTGTCAAAACCAGTATGCGACTCCCCGGTAGACTTCACACCACCTGGTTCAAATCGACAATCGATGGTGTCGTCAACCCTACCACCTCTTGTTCCTTCAGCTAGCTCGTCACTCTCATCAACTACCTACTCAAGGAGAGCACTAGGACGGACACTCTCCTCCCCATCGCTTCCACACCCATCAGTTTTCCAACCTGGAGGTAGAAACCGCCTGTCTTTCTCCAGCAATGCTCAAACAAAGCCTTCGCTTTTTCTCGCCGCCGTAACGAAGCGAACTTCGCTCATCTCTCCAGCCGTCACGGCCCAGCCAACGCTCGCCATCGCCGGCAACTCACTGCCAGTTGTGACGGTGGTGAGGTCAAAAACAACCGGAGACATCGAGGAAAAGAAGGATTTGAAGAGAAAGAAGATCGTCATGGAAATCTGGGAGAGTGAGCAAGTGTACGTGAAAGGAGTTGGAGTTATCGTTGAGGTGAGCTGTTCCTTTCCTGACTTGATGTTTCCTCCCCAAAATAATTTTTTTTTTCATTTCTACACTAGCACTTCATGGAGCCGTTGCTGGAAGCTGCGGAGACTGAGTCACCAATTCTCTCCAAAGCTCAAATACATTCCATCTTCTCCAACATATCCGACATCTACTCTTTCAACAGGACGCTTCTCGCTGCACTCAATGCAAGATTTGGTGAACCACTGACTCCTTCCAAGCGGCCACTCTCCGTCCCTGGTATGCCAACGTCCCACGAAGAAACCAGCACCGGGAGACTAAGGTTCTCAACAAAAGGTTCGACCCCACCGCTTGGAGACATCTTGAAGTCACATTTTCCATTCCTATCACTTTATCATCCATTTATTTCCAGATTTCCGTCCTCATCTGCTCTATTGAATAACCTTCGTTTGGAAGGTCGGTCTTCGTTCCAGGGCGGGGCCAGGGGGGATGACAAGCCATCCTTGTTTGACAAATGGTTGAGAGAGAGGGAGATGGATGACAGGGCGGAGAGAATGAGATTGGGTGACTGGATGTTGATCGTTATTCAAAGAGTCCCTCGATATCTCCTGCTTGTGAAGGTATGTCTGCTTGTTTACCTCGACAAGCTCAAGAGCAGCCGCTGATCAGAATGCTTTTGTTCTAGGATCTCATCAGTCACACTGATGACAACGATCCAGATAAGGTGGTTCTAGAGCAGTCCTACGCTGTTGTTGAGAAAAGTAGGTTTGCTTTCTTTGGTGGCTGGCTGGCTATTGCGTGTCAGTACTGATTAGTCTTTGTTTTCGTCAGTCGCCGATGCTCTGAATACTCGACTGCATGAACTCACCGCTGTTGAGAATCTCATCACTTTACAGAAATCGTTTGTGAATTTGCCCGAGGATTTCAAGATTGTGATGCCTGGCAGAAGATTGTTGCTTCAAGGTAGGCGCTCTGCACATTGCAACAAGATCATTCAACGAGGCTGAAATATATGTTTCTAAAAATACAGGAGAACTCATGAAGGTTTGCAGAAGGAAAGATGAAGAGCGTATGTTCTGGCTATTCACCGACTGCCTGGTGTATGGTACAGCGCACTCTCTTTACGGGTCCAGCGCCAGAGCCGCCCACGGTATCACCAATTGGTTGACCCCTGCTGTCAAAACTGCTCTTTCTGCTTCAAGTGAAGTTCCTGTTCGTAGAAGAACTCATTCGGATGCCAGTCGTCTTCCAGCCCATTCGACACACTCTTCAGTCGACTCAACGAATTCTTCTGCGAGTTTGTCTTTTATTTTCCACAGAAAACTCGAACTAGAAGACTTGACGGTGCTAAGCGTGGATGATTCGGACCTCTGTGCTAGTGCTTTCCAGTTGATCAGCCCTTCAAAGAGTTTTCAAGTTTCTGCCTGTGAGTTTGAAACATATTGACATCTTGCGTTTGAGCCTTCAACTAATGAAGGATCTTGCAGATTCTGAAGAAGACAAACAGCAGTGGATTACTGCAATTCGGGACGCCAAAACAACGATGCTTGACAACCTGGGTACTCTCCAGACCTCAGAACAAGACACCATTCGTAGGAACAGAAGACAATCGTTACAGGCGATTCCATGTGGGCCAAACCCACTTCTCTCTTCCACTATTGCAATCGAAGAAGCATCTGCTGCATCTTCTCAAACAACGAGGGAGTTGGAGAAGCTGTTGCTCAGTCTATCTGATCCCGATGTTCAACGGGAGGATCTGGTGAAAGTTGACAACTTTGTGGCTGCTGTTTGGGTCCCAGACAACAGGACGGAGAAGTGTATGAGGTGTGGAGCTACGTTCAGTATGTGGTTGAGAAGGCACCATTGCCGACTTTGTGGAGTGGTGTGTTGTCATTATTGTTCAACAAGAGTGAGTTTGAGGTACTTTTTACTCACTTCTTTTGCTCTCTCTAGCTGACACTGTTCTAACGAATTTATAGACTTTCATTATCAGAGATTCTGCCCATCCATCAGCGCCAACTCAGCCTGTGCGAGGGTGCGACAGCTGCTTCGAAAACGTCTTTAGCACTGCCAAAAGCAAACAAGGCTCTGAAAATGATCAACGCCCATCAAGTACCCACTCTCGAGCTTCGCCCTCAACATCAGCTATAAGATCGCCGTCATTGGCTGGATCAAAAGGCAATATTCATTCAAGTCATGGCTCACCAGTCTCAGCCTTCGACAGCGACTCCAGTTTGCCAACGTCCGATACCCCAACCAGCGTGACATCTTCTCAAGAAAATAAAACAGCTTCAATTTCTTCCTGTGATGAAATTTCATCAGGCCTGGCAACACTTCGCAAAGGCGAGGTCAAAGTCTTTTCGACGTTCGTCGGAGGTGGCGGAGGAGAAGGCTGGGAGGGCAGAGGAGATTTCAGTAAGAGACCCGTCGACAGTAAAAAACACTTGATGGATCTGAGCAAAGGTTCTGCGGTAGGAAAATTGAAGGGGGTACTCAATGGTTGACGGAAGGAGGGGCGCGCAGTGATGGTCGATGACAATTCCTTTTACGTTATTAAAGCACCCACCGCTCTCTTGCTCTTGCTAATTTGCAATCACCTCTTCAGTTAATTCGTACTGTTGATTGCATGTCATACATTCTTCCTTGCACGAACGACGCCTTTGGGTTTAGGAGATATATTATAAAGTCGTACGTATTACAACAGGATGTATACCATCAGTTCAGCCGCATTATGACAATCAAGCTTCTAGGTAGTCAGCTGCCATCAGCCTAGAGCGGAGAATATTGGAAGACATGTGAGTAATCTACGAAGACCAAATTCGAAAGGTTAAATCAACTCACAGCTCCAGCGCCAACTCTGCATCAATCCTTTCCAAGAAGTCTGGGACGTGATCTTTAGTCGTAGCCTTTTCATATTGAGCCTTGTACGCCAGGTATTCAATTACTTTGGCCATGATTACCCTACAGAAAGTTAGAGAGTTAGAATGAAGTTACAGAAAAGAGCATCTGATGGAGCTTTTTTTTAAAAACTGACCCTCTAATACAACCGTCCCAAAGAAGCAAATACAGTCAGTTACAGAGGATCCAATACTGGCGAACCCAGTCCACAGATGGTGCTCACCGAATTTCAGGAATATTGATGATACCCTACAGCAACCCAGAAAGCCACATCAGTGCAAGTCCAGTCCAAAAAATCAGGCATGACTATGATCAATCTAAGGATTTGTTCTTACAGATTGACCTTCTGCGAAAGCTGAGGATCAGAGGAAGGGTGAGAGTCAGTCCGCGGATTCTCAAGAAACAACCGTATAGAAGTAGCTCCACTGAGCTACTGAAATCCCCAGAAAGAGAATCAGAATCCAAATAAGCATAGTAACTCACAGTCATCAGCCAGCATACTCTTGAAAGTTCCACTCATCATGGCAGTCTGTCGCGACACCACGAAATCATACCCATCGAAGCAGACTAGACCCACAAAACAGCGCGAACATCGGCCTCAGCAGGCAGTATATCACACCAAGCAGGATATCACTGTCAGGGGAGATTCTGCTTACTGATTTTGACAAACTCTTTGCTGTCCTTTGACTCTACCACGTCGTCCTGTCGTGAGAAATCGAACAAAACCGTGAGAACCGGGATTGACAGAATTGTAGATAGCAGACGAAGCTCACCTCAAACAAATCGTCCATCCTGTTTGAAAGGAAATGTTCAGATTCTGAGCAGGATGAGGGTTGTTGCCAACTGCCGCGGCATTTCTCTGCGAACTTCAGCGCTTGACTTCCCAACTCCCAACACGCACAACCCTCTCAAATTCAGCAGCAGCAATGAGCGACTCAGACGTAGTGACTCAGAAAACCATCCCAGTTACTGTGCTGACAGGGTTCTTGGGGTCGGGGAAGACTACGATTCTGTTAAGCTTGATGAAACAGCTGAACCAGGAAATTGAAGGATACAAAGTGTGCGTTTTAAAGAACGAGTTTGGAGATGTCGAAGGTATGCACAAAAGGAACCATCCTCTCACGTTGGGTTTACGTAACTGGTTCTTGTTTTCTCAGTTGACTCTCTGTTGGCGAGCGAAGGCAGCATCGCCGGGGTCAGCGAAATTACCAATGGTGAGCTGCTGAATTTCCGAGCTGACAAATCTGATTTGAGCTGAACGTCTTTTGTTTTTGAACAGGGTGTATGTGTTGTGTAATGGTTGGACAGATGAAGACAGCGATCCTTGAAATTAGAGGTATGCGACTTGCATTGATCTCTTTGCTTTCAAATCAGCCCTAAATTAGACTTATCTCTTCGCAAATAGAAAAATACAACCCAGATAGAATACTGATAGAGTCGTCAGGATCAGCATTCCCAGCGACGTTAGCTTGGCAGGTCAGAGAGTTGGCTAGGGAGACTGAGGGTGGATTTGAGCTGGATGGAGTGATCACAGTCATTGACGCTGTGAACTTCACGGGTAAGACCTTTTTTTTAGGGAGGGGGTTTGGTTCTGTGTCTTCTCAACTCAATGTGCTATTTGGCGCTGCGCCTTTATTGACATGCTCTCTACTCCTCCTGCCGTTGCATTGTATAGGCTATGAGGATACCAGCCCCACAGCTAAACTCCAGGCCCAATACACCGACTTGATTATTGTTAATAAATGGGAACTTGTGAGGAGATTTTTGTTAGTTGTCTGCGGCTTTGTCGCTTCTCACTTGACTTACTTTCCAAAACAAAGGTGACGGAAAGACAACTAGACACAGTGATGGATCATCTCTACACGCTAAACGACGAAACTCCTAAGCTTCGTCACTCCGAATCATCTCCAATCAGTCCAAGAGTTTGCTTCGGCCTTGACTCCCAGCTCTTTCAAAAAGCCGGCGAGGATCTCATAGGAGAAGGAGAACACAATAACGAAGTTGAAGTTGTCGCCATCAACAGGCCTGAGTCGTCAGAAATTCCACATGTTCATTCTGATTCTTGTAAACATGGACATGATAAGGAAACATCAATCCCTTCCACCGATACTTTTGTTGCACCCCCCAAACCCATCTGCTGGGAACCCTTAGAGACTTTCCTTGCCACACTTCCTAAGTCGATATACCGAGTAAAAGGGCTTCTACTCCTCGCTCACCCACCTGCACCATCCTCCTCAGTCACTCCCTTCTCAGGCGAAGCATTGAAACCTACCAGAACACTATCACCTTCCGACGTCCCCAACGGCCCCGAGCTGTATATTTTGAACTGGGCGTTTGGTAGGAGTACTCTGACGCCGGTGAAGGGCAAGACAAAAGAGATCAAAGGTGCGAAAGATGTGGGTGTGAGGCTAAGCGTGATGGGGGAGCGAGGAGAGGTCAAAAGGCTGGCGAGGAAAATAGAAGCGAAAATAGACGAAATCCTATCGTAAAGGGAGATTTCTCTTTGTAGACGTCAATAGAGGTTGTTGCGACGGCCTGGAGCAATCTTTAGGTCTATAGAGCAAGCGATTGTTATAGCGCTGTGTTATTTAATGACACTCTGAACCTCGAGACACGTTCGAAGTTTTCGCAGTGACTCAAAATAATCTCTTAACAACTCCCCTTGCCTGGACAAGCATTTGTATGCGTTACTGTGAGTCTTCCTTGCCACAATCAAGTCCGCTGAAGGTCGAAGCAAAGTTTCGAGTGGGAGAGGACCACCAGCCATGACCATGTCGGAATCGCCTACCCCTAGCCTCAAGAGGAAGGCTGATGAGTCTACTGAGTTATCCCCCGACAAGAAGGACAAGATCAGCAGACGAAAGGAGAAGAAAGCGAGGAATATTGCTGCTCAAGCTCTGGTTAGGCTCAATTCCTTCGGTTTCTTAAACGAATTGTAACGTCAAAGTACTTATTGCCTTTGCTTGTATACAGGTGGATGTTCCTACCTTCCAATTTAACCTCTCTGGATTCAGTAGTGGGAAGAGAATCGGTGTATCAGTACGTCTTGAATTTTTCCGCTTCTCCTTCGAAATCCTGAAACCGAGACTTTTATCTGGAATGCAGCATATCCGAGATCTCGCTCTTCACCTATGTGCTGATGCCAACCAACCAAGCTGGATGAAAGTTGCCAACAAGCGTAACATATCCCACACCACCATGGTCCTCATCCCAGGAATCACTCCTGAGCTACTTGGTTTCAATACACCATCGTTACTGGACCCAAAACCGTTCTCAATAGCACCCGTGGCAGGCTCCACTTCGAAACTCCCCGTATTCCAACAACTTTTTAGCTTTGCTGTTCCCGTCCGTGCGCCTGGTGACAAAATGCGACTTCATTCGGCGCTCCACCATATCATGCAGTCACCCCTACCTGAACAGGAGAAGAAGAGGAAAGAAAAAGAACGTGAGAGACTCATTAAAAGTGCGAAAGGGAAAGCTGCAGATGTCGGGGACGTGAGAGGGTTCGTGCTAAGACTGGATCAGTTAGAAGAGAACGATTATCCTTTGCCGTCGTATTTTTCCAGACTTAAGGTTGGGGATAAACCGATTATCGATGCAGATGACGATCTTGGTGAGGTTCTGTCGAGAGATGATGCTGCGCCAGTCGCTAGCTCTTCATCGTAAGTGCTTTCACTTTCTTGTTGACATCTATCCAGCTCGTTTCTCATTTTTTACTCAATTATCGTTTTGAAATCTCCAGATCATCTGCTTCTGAAACCGAAGGAACCCCACTCAAGAGTGGATGGGTAGAGACTCCTTTGAAGCCTGGTGATGCGGTTCTCGGTGAAGGGGGTGATATAGTAGTGCTTGCGGTAGATTGTGAGATGGTAAGCGTTCCATTCCGCTATTCTTCTTTGTTTTGTTTCTCTGACTGTTTGAAAACTGCATTACAGTGTATGACTGAGAAGGGGACTGTTCTGGCTCGAGTGTCTGTCATAGATGTGCGAAGTGGGACGAAGGTGTACGACGAATTGGTCAAGCCTGAAGGAGAGGTCACCGATTACTTGACACAGTGAGTTGATTTATGTTTTCATTTTCACTTGAAATACACCTAACCACCTTAGGTTCTCCTCTCTGTCAGATGGTCCGGTATCACACCAGAGCAGTTAGCAACAGCGACGCTATCATTACTCGATGTTCAAACGCAACTCCTCTCAAAATGGATTACTTCATCTACAGTCCTCGTTGGCCACTCCCTTGAATCCGATTTGTCCGCTCTCAAACTTCGCCATCCATGGGTCATCGATACCGCTCTGCTGTACACTCACCCGCGTGGAAGACCTTACAAACCTGCGCTCAAGTGGCTTGCTCAGAAATGGCTCGGCAAAGAGATCCAAACGGGTCGAAACTCCATCGAAGGTGGTCATGACCCGGAGGAAGACGCTCGAACGGCCGGCGAGTTGCTTCAGATGAAGGTTCGGTTTGGTGAGGCCTTTGGTGCCGGTCAAGGTGGTGACGAGACCGAGAGCATCTTTGAGAGGATCTTGAGGGCTGCGGAGGCTCAGCTGAGAGCTGGTGCAGGAAAGAACGGAAACCCTAACGCGCCGGTGCCTATTCCAGCAAGTAGGAAACCTTGGGCTGGGAAGACGGCAGTGATTGACTATGGAAATCCGAAGGGTTGGTTTGGATCCAAAGCCACCACTGCTATTGGGGCTACAAATGACGACGAGGTAAGTGGTCATTTCTACCCGTCATTGCAGCAGATCTCCGACGTCTTCTCCTTTCCAGATCCTGGAGGGTCTCCTTGCCAACGTTGCCGAGCATGATTTCACTTTCGGAAGGTTCACTGAACTTTCCAATGCTCTTGGCTGTGAGTCAACTTATATTTGTTCGAGAAATATATGACTGAAAATTATCCTACCCTTAATTCTAACGGGCGCTCCTTCTTAGGGAACGGCCTTATCGACCCAATAACCAAAGAACCCATCATTTCAGCGACTGATGCACCAAGACCAGATCTTGAGGCCACAATCCAGGCATTGAACACGCGCCTGTTGAAACTGCACGAATCCCTTCCTAAGAACTCGTCTCTCATTATCTTGACCGGCAATTCCGACCCGCGTGAGATGATCAGACTCAACTCGAAGCGACAGAAGTATGAGAAGGCGTTGAAGGCTAGCAATGGGAAACTGGAGCTGACTGGGTTGGCGAAAGAGGAGCTGTGGATGCAGGCGGACGAGAGGGACCTGGAGGCTGAGGTCGCGAAAGCCAGGGACGGACTTGGCTTCTTCTGTGTGAAGTTGTAGTTGATCGTAAGAAAATAGATGTTCGATATTGCTTGATACCTTTAAAAGAAAAACAATCAACAAATGCAAACCTAAATCACTTTTATTCTGATGCTTCGTTGGAAAATCTGTCGGACTACTCCGCTGGAAAGCAACCACAATTTTCTCTTCCTTGACCTGGCCGCAATGACTTCTTCTTCTCTGCCCAAAGTTCTCGTCCTAGGGAAACCTCGCTCAGCTAGCGTAGAGGATGTTGACGTTCTCAAGGAGTTTGCTGACTTGGTGGTGAGTTAACAAAAATCCTTATGACCATACTTCCCCTAGACTTGGCTTGAAGCTTGAAGCTCGAGTCGCCTGACCAAATACTGATTTTGAATATTTCCTCTCCTACTTGCTTTCCTTCTCAGACGATCCCACAAATGGACACCCGAGCTGAATATCAGGCCGCTATCAAGAGCGCCATTGCAGAGCACGGTGGCTTCATTGCAGTGCTCCTCTTCATCGTCGGTGCCAACGCAATTTATCCACTTGATGAGGAGTTCTTTGCGCCTCTTGTAGCAACGGGCTTGAAGATGATTACTGCGGGAGGCGCTGGGTATGACAGGACCGACGTTGAATACCTCTCTGTACACGGCTGTTATTACGCTAATAACCCGGTCTCAGTCTCTCAGAGGACAGCAGACGGAACATCTATCCTAATCTTGAATGCACTTAGAGGCCTTCCACAGCAGGGTGAGTTTAGGACCAACCCAAAAATGTCGCCAGATGTTGCAGCTGATAGCCACCTCCTTACAGCGGCGAACCTGAGAGCTGGTAGATGGGTAGACAGAACCCTGGTTGCCAGAGACTCTAGGACCACTACTTTGGGCATCATTGGTGAATATGTGCTTCCACCGGACACGTTGATGCGTTGCGACTGACCTTATTTTGCTTGTATATGCAGGTATGGGAGCCATTGGCTCGAAAGTAGCTCTCAACATGCAATTCTTCGGTATGAAGATCATTTACTCCAAGCGAACTCAAGCGCCAGATGATGGTGGGTCGCGACCTCCTTCAATGACTTATCCTCACTTCTTTTGACCCTTACTCTTCTTACGTCTTGGAACCATTTCAGATAAGACTGGGTTCACGTATGTGTCTCAAGAAGAGCTTATCAAGACCGCCGATGTGATCTGTCTCCTCTGCCCGTTGACCAAAGACACGAGGCACCTCCTGTCAGCAAAGGAGTTTGATATGATGAAGCCTAACGTCATCATTGTCAACACCTCGAGAGGTCCGGTGATTGATGAGGCTGCACTGGTTGAGGCACTGGAAAGCGGGAAGGTTCTGAGAGCTGCGCTAGATGTCTATGAGCAGGTCAGTTATTCGCTTCCTTTATCTGGAGGGCCCCGTCGCCTGGCAATCAACTGAATACTGTCTCTACATATTTTTCTGTCAAGGAACCTATCGTCCACCCTGGCCTGCTGAAGAGCGAGAAGACAGTGAGTCTGTTCCTCCCGAGCGCTACAATTCTTTGTGCGCTGCCCCAGTTCTCATCACTAAATTCCCTTTACGATCTGCAGTTCCTGACACCACACTGCACTGCTCACACGGAGACTCTGGCGCTCGACATCGAATTGGAGCGCATCGCTAATGTCGTTTCCTTCTTCAAGACTGGAACCCCAAATACACCGGTCAACAGCTTCTAGAAAGCTTGAGATCGCTGGATTAGACCTGACAGTTGTAGTTTGCTCATAGAGATTAGACATAGAATTTTGGGGGGTCAGAGTTGTTGCAGTGCGATGATCAACCAGG
Source organism: Krasilnikovozyma curviuscula (assembly GCA_014825775.1). Taxonomy (NCBI): domain Eukaryota; kingdom Fungi; phylum Basidiomycota; class Tremellomycetes; order Cystofilobasidiales; family Mrakiaceae; genus Krasilnikovozyma; species Krasilnikovozyma curviuscula. The sequence continues at coordinate 97,195 of MVAQ01000004.1, forward strand.
AAACACCACCACTGGACTTCACAATATTATCATACCCCCGTTCAATCTTTACCAGCCTCAAATTAGAGAGAGACTTCAGTACATCTGGTGACTCAAGTCGCTGTGTTTAGTTTACCTCCTTAGTGGCGGCCTTCTTAACGCTCGGCAGTTGAAACATCACGCTCGTTGACTGCAACGAGATTCCAGGCAAAGCTGGCGGAGATGCCTTCTCTGAAGGCAGGGAAACCCCTCAATAAAGAAGATGAAGCTATTCAGCGAGAGTCAAAAGCCTTCTTGGCTTTCTATCAGACATTCGAGCTGAGCCGTGAACCAGTTATCCTTTCGGTGAGCAACAGCAGCTCCTTGTCCTTCGCTCGTTGTTCGCTACTGATTGTTATACTTCTCAAACTATTAGGATCTTGAAGATGGTGTAGCAATCTGGGAGGTTCTTAACCTTATGTGAGTTCAGACCCACCTTCGTATGGAAGCGGATCCAGGGGTTGACTTATTTATGCTCGCATTTGTTGCAGCGATCCTTCCAATTTCCCATCTGCACCTACTCCCTCATCAAAATCCTCATCTACATCCACCTGGTTCACTCACTTGGCTACTCTGAAACGACTCCAGTCCCTCCTCTCATCCGCCTCCTCCTCAACGCTCACATTTCCAGACCCAGCACTGATAGCCCAATCCAAGTCAGCCTCGGCAACTCTCGAATTTCTGAGAAATGCCCTCCTAGTGCTTGTCAAAAGTGAGAAGAATGAGGCCGTCATCAAGAGGATCCAAGGACTCGAGGAGGGCAACCAGGAAAGCTTGATGAAGGCGCTTGAGAAAGTGATGGCCGCTGCTTTACCTCCATCAGTTATTCCTTCTCCAAGAAGACCCGGTGGGCATAATCGTGGGCTGTCCAAGTCAGGTGGTATTGGAGAGAGGCTGCCCTCAGGTGAACAGGAGTATAAAAGTGCTTACATGACCTTGAAGGCAGAGCTTGATTTAATCAGAGCTGAAGCTGTGAGTCCATGTCTTTTTTTTTGTTAAAAGTTCTGTTTCTCTTTGAAAATCTAATACGTGGGACTGGTGGTGGTATCCTAGGCTGACCTCAGGTTGGAACGCGACGAGCTCCTTGGCGCTGCCACTTCAAGCTCACCAATGGCGACCTCTTTATCTTCAGCGTCCAAGAAGTACAACATTGCAACAGCTGAAGATACTACTTCTTTGGTACACGAACTGGATAGCTTGAAAGATCAGCTCAGGAAGAGTGAGGATAATCTTGCTGAGACGGAAACAGCGTTAGAGCGACAGACGAGCTTGGTTGAGGACCTGACACGAAAGGTAAGTTTGTGTCTGATTTCAGCTCGAGTGACATAATCCCACCAAATTCGTTTCCCTATCTCAGGTCGACGAATTATCGCCTCTTGCCAGCTCCGCGTCCGGTCTCAAAGACCGTCTCGACGAATTGACACATACCGCTGCACGAGCCCAGAAATCCGAAATCGCACTAGAGAAGATGCGCAAAAAACTTGAAGATGCTGCGGAGCTGAAACGTGAGGTTCAGAGGTTGGAAAGGGAAAATGGAGACTTGGTTGACAGGTTCACCAAAGCAGAAGCGGAGGGCAAGAAGAACGGTGGACTGAAGAGTGTAGTTGAGAGCTATAAAAAGCAAGTAGAAACACTGGAGGAGTCTAGTAAGAAGAAGATATTAGAGATCAATGGTGGGAGACGATTTTTTTGTGTCTTTTTTTGCGCATGCATCTGACATGTCTGTGTTCTTCTCGACAGAGCTCAAACACTCGCTTGAAGCTGCGACCTCTCAGCTGTCGACATCCACAGAGACGCAGCTACATATTTCGGAAGAACTTGAATTGTACCAGGATAGAGTCAAAGAATTGGAGTTGATGTCTGGTAGTGCGTTGAAGAATCCAATCGCAAACAACAACTCGCGAATGTCGATGGTTGGCGTTGACAATAGTCTTGGAGATGAGGTCAGTGGTGAAAGTAGAACGGAGTAAGTCAAATTCTCTCGTTGTTTCTTAGTGTTATTCGTTTAATAACATTCTATTTCTTAACTGATTTTTTTTTTAGCCTCAAACTCAAGATTCGCCAACTCGAGTCACAACTTATGTCAAGGTCTGGCTCCACAAGCTCAGCGACTGAATCTAGGATTATGGTACTGGAAAATCTACTAGAGGATGCTAAGAAGATGAAGGAGAAGTATGAAGCTGACTACTTGGAAACATACAGAGGCAACCTCAAGTTGAAGGAAGAGCTCGAGGGGGTCAGCGCTGGGGGAGGAGGAGAGGCAGCCAAAGCACTGCGAATTCAACTTGACCAACTCCGAACTTCTCAAGATAATCTACAGAAGAAACTTGTTGAAGCTGAAGTCCAACTAGAATCGACCTCTAAGGAACTTCAAGACTCGAAAATCACCTTATCGTTGGTTGACAGAGACCAGGTTGAAATTCTCCAGAACCTCCGAGGCAGCATTACTGCCTCATTAGAAGGTGAGGTTGAGAAGTTGAAGCATATGGTTAAGGATGCCGAGCTCAAGGATAAGATGCAGATGGAGCAAATTAACAAGCTGTTGATGGACCAAGTGGGAATACAACAAGACGGAATCAGTCAGCGAGAGAAGATGATTGAGAGGGAGAGAGTGTATGGGTAAGTGATATCTTTTTCTGTTGAGTTTGGGTACTGAAGAAAATTGACATGTATCTGGTGCTGTTCCTGTTTCAGTGAGATGAAAGCATCTTTGTCTGGCCAAGGCGTCCCGGAAAACATTCAAACTCGTTTAGTTGAGTATCAGTTGGAGAAGGACAAGCTCATTAAGCAAACGGCGGAACTCAATAGTCAACTTCAGAAGGCTCGTCGAGTAAGTTCAATCCTCCTCTCTGTCCTTGATCACTATGCTAATTTGTCCACTCGCCCCTTCAGTTCATCAAAGATCAAGATAAAATCTTCAAAGAACAAATCAAGACCAATCCTGGGTCTACGTCCACTTTCGGAGAAGCTGAAGCCAGCTACAAGTCTACGATTGATGGCCTGAAAGAGGAGCTGAGGATACAAAAGGTGAGCTCTGATCTCTTCCTCTTGCTGCTGGGCGAGAAGGTGATTGAAGTAATGTGAATTATTATAATACTAGCGCTTGTCTAAGGAAGCCGAAGGACGCTATAGACTTGAACATCAAGCCATGCTCGGCGCAATCAGCGAACTAGGCAAGAGGTTTCAGTCTGGTCACACCTCGAAGATGCAGCCTCAGGGAATGAGTTGGCTGGCACAACAGCGGATGATGAGCCCTGGTTTGGTAGGTTTGATCCAGATTGTGATACCCCACTTCATACTCATTACTGACACTCGCTCCACTTATTTTGATAGCGCCGTTGATTTTTGAACGAATTTTTCTCACTTCCATGTTAACTCAGACTATTTATTGATACCTTGGCTTCCACAAGCATATATATACCGACTTTATCACACTCTGCATCCTCAATTTTATCGTTGATGTGGCGGCGCAAGTAGTATTGCCTGGACGAGAAAAAAGCCGTTTTGACCCTCACAACTCAACATGGCTGCCCACCTTAAACAGACTTTCCTCGCTAAGAAGGAGAAGGTACGTTCCAGGCTTTCCCGTCTAGCAGCAGAGGTTCATTTGAGATTTTGTACAGAACGAACCTGTCTTCGTGACATTCTTGACCGCAGGGTACCCTACCGCTGATGCCACTGTCTCACTCATGCTTGCTATGCAAGCTGGTGGTGCTGATGTCATTGAGTTAGGAGTTCCCTTCAGTGATCCGATCGCTGACGGTGCAGTTATCCAAGCTGCCAATACCGTGAGTTCATTTTGAGCATTTACCAGCCTGTGCGAATATTCTGCTCTGCTGACGCTATCGGCTGGCCATGTTGATCCTAGGTCGCTATCGAGAACAAGATTGACTATAGCACTTGTCTGTCACAAGTGAAGAGTGCTCGATCGCAAGGTTTGACCGTTCCAGTCATTCTCATGGGTCAGTCTACCCCAGTCCGCTCCACTTCGTCGCCCTTCATCTGTTGACATTTGCTAATCTTTACTGAATTCGTTGTACATCTAATTTATGTTCTCCGTAGGCTACTACAACCCTCTTTTGTCGTTCGGTGAAGAGAAAGCGGTAGCCGCTGCTAGAGAAGCTGGCGCCAACGGTTTCATCGTGGTGGATCTGCCTCCAGAGGAGGCTGTCAAGTTTAGAGGAATTTGCACAGCCGAAGGGTAAGCTGGCTTCTTCATGTCTTTACTCTTCTTTTACGTCTTGGCGAAATACTTACGAGAGCTTTATTTCCATTGCTTGTCGTTGCTTACATTCAGTCTCTCTTATGTCCCACTGATTGCTCCATCAACTAGCGATGCTCGAATTCAGTTCCTTGCATCTATTGCTGATTCGTTTATGTATGTCGTTAGCAAGGTAAGAATTTGTGGTTTCGTTGTTGTTCCTCCGTCTAGTTTGTTGACTTTTGCCGGACTTTCAAGATGGGAACCACTGGATCTTCTGCCAACGTCGCCGTTTCAGACTCTTTGCCAGCATTTGTCAAGAAGATTCGTTCTTTCACAAATGGTAAGTAGCAATGCTATGACCACACATCTACCAAGCACTCACCCGCTAGCACTACAGTTCCGATCGCTGTTGGATTTGGAGTAGCTACCCGTCAGCAATTCGACTACGTTTCCAACTCTGGATCAGATGGAGTTGTTATTGGAAGCAAGGTGATCAATGTCATCACTGATGCCCCTGGAGGAACTGCCGGTAAAGCTAAGGCCGTCGAGGAGTACTGCAGGGAAGTTTGCACTCCGGCCGCTGGAGCTGTCAGAACTTCTTTCAAGGCTCAAGAAATTGTCACCGGATATGAAGCACCAGAGATTGTTGTTAAGGACAATGATATTCCAAACAGATTTGGTGAATTCGGAGGTGCCTACGTGCCTGAGTCTTTGGTAGACTGCCTTCGGGAGCTGGAGGAAGGGCACAAGGCTGCCAGTGCGGATCCAGAGTTCTGGAAAGAGTTCCAGGGATTGTACGGCTACATCAACAGACCAAGTCAATTGTACTTTGCTGAGCGTTTGACCGAGCATGCTGGTGGGGCTAGAATCTGGTTGAAGTGAGTCTGCGCCTTGCCTTGGTCTTTTGGGCCAATGCATGATTAACCCGTCTTGTTTTCCGACCTAAAGGCGAGAAGACTTGAACCATACTGGATCCCACAAGATCAACAATGCTCTTGGACAAGTAAGGACTTGCTCTTCGTTTCTTGATCATCTCAGATATTTTTAAACCTTTCCCGCCTGTCTAGATTCTGTTGGCACGTCGTTTGGGGAAAACCAGAATTATTGCTGAGACTGGAGCTGGTCAACATGGTGTCGCTACAGCTACTGCTTGCGCCAAGTTTGGTATGCAATGTGATGTTTACATGGGTGCTGAGGATGTGAGAAGACAAGCGCTGAATGTCTTTAGAATGAAGATGCTGGGTGCGAACGTGAGTAAACTTCATTACGTAATATATGTTTGGTTGGATCTACTAACTTCTGCTCTGCTTCTTTGTGACACAGGTTGTTCCTGTTACCTCTGGATCTCAAACACTGAAAGACGCTATCAATGAAGGTGTGTCTGGGTCTTACTTTGCTGATATTGTTGTTGATATTGTTTTCATTGTTCTAACAAATGATTCTCTGTTCCCAGCTATGAGAAACTGGGTCACTGAGCTCTCCACAGTACGTCCTTGCCCTCCGCACCTCTGTCCCGCAGATGAAACTGACCTTCCCTGATACCACACCACCTCTTTAGACCCATTACTGTGTCGGTTCAGCTATAGGGCCGCATCCTTTCCCTACTATCGTCAGAGACTACCAGCGAGTAATCGGCCAGGAGATTAAGATGCAGCTCCAGGAGAAGAGAGGCAAGCTACCGGACGCTGTCGTCGCTTGCGTAGGTGGCGGTTCCAACGCTATCGGAACTTTCTACGACTTCATCAACGACAAAACTGTTCGTTTGATTGGTATTGAAGCTGGTGGTGACGGTAAGTCTTCTAACTTGGCCGCGTTTGTGCGGTGTTTGTTGTGTTTTCTCAACTTTTTCCCTTTTAGGTGTCGAATCATCGAGACACTCAGCTACTCTGACTCTCGGAAAGCCAGGTGTTTTACATGGTGTCAAGACCTACTTGTTGCAGACCGAAGATGGTCAAATTATTGAAACTCATTCGATCTCCCCAGGTTAGTTTTCTTCCGCCATTCCCCTTTTGCGATGCATGTCCTGACTCAAGTATTGAATCTTATCTCATAGGTTTGGATTACCCTGGTGTCGGACCAGAGCATTCATTCCTAAAGGACGCTCAGCGAGCTGAATACTCAGTTGCTGATGACGAGCAGGCACTAAGAGGCTTCCGTTTGTGTACTCAGTTAGAAGGTGTCATTCCAGGTACGCAATTATTTTCTGGGATCTGCTCGGAGCCTTTTCCTGATTTCGTTTTTTAAATTGCAGCTCTTGAGAGCGCTCACGCTATCTGGGGAGGTATCGAGCTTGCTAAGACTATGTCTAAAGATCAAGATGTTGTTATCGTGAGTAACTTGTGACTTGCTTGGTATCTCTCTCTAAATAAGTGGTTGCTGATGCCTGTTTAATAGTGCTGCTCTGGACGTGGTGACAAGGACGTGGAGGAATTGTACAACGTCCTGCCTAAGTGGGCAGACAAGCTTGATTGGCACATTAGAGATAAGGCATAGGCTGGATTTGTCTAGTGGAAACTGTATAGCATTGATTCAGCTCGTCTTGTTACGAGCAAAGCTTTCAACTCGGCCCCTTCTGGCGGTCTAGTTGCGCCAGAGCCAGAGCGCTACCGACCTATTTTTTTCACCATACATTTTCTTCTCATTTGCTAGAGCACAGTCTTCCAATACGATTTCACAACACCAGGTACCTTTCCGCTGTGGTGGAAGTCGTGGAAACACGGATGTGTACCTCAAAAGGCAAATTATCAGTGATCCGCTCTACCGAGACATTCCGATTGTTGTGGCTTCGACTCAAAAATCTGAGAGGATGTCTAACCTACGCTTATCCTAGACATTTATATAAAAGATGCAGATAAAATTAAATCCTGCATCTTTTCCCCCCAAGCTTCTTACTTCTTCAACTTCCTCCCCCCGTTTCCAATATTGAAGATGTATGTCAAAGCAAGCACCTCTTTACTCGTTCTCTTGGCACTGAGCAGCTCTGCTCAGGCCGGAAAGTCTTCTGGAAAGAAGCGTCTCAACAACGATGATGGTGAGTTCGTCGCTTCGTGTGCTGAAGCTTTGGAGGTTGGGACGAGGCTGACAACTAGTTTCTCCCATCTCGATCCCCTCAAGCCATTCATCGCAGAGCTCATCACCAAGATATTGCTAAAAGAGGCGCGTCCACTCACGACTCGAATCAAGCAGTAGTTGTTGGTGTTCCTCTTCATAAGAATAACTCGTCATCAGTAGCAGTTCCCTCTGCGTCTGCTGTTCAATCGCACGCCGCTCCCATCAAATCCGGTTCTCTCAAAGGCTCTTCGGCTTCAGGAGCTTCCGGTAAAGAATCAACTCCATCCGATATCTCTAATGGTAAGCCAGCGAAGGCTCAACAATCCTATGCCAAAGTTTCATCTAGACTCGCTTCGGCCTCTGCTGCCGCAACCTCATCAGCCATTCGCGCTCATCTTTCAGCAGTCCAATCCAGCAAAGGTGCAATTCCAACCAGTCGCCCTTCTTCTACTGTTGATGACAAGAAGAAGAACAAGAACAAAGATACCGACGCCAGCGACAACGACGATAAGAAGGGCAAAAAAAAAGTCAAGGCTTCCTCCTCTTCGGCTGCCAAGAAACCAAAGGAGACCCAGATAGTTGACGACGACCTTGATGAGCGCTCAGAAGACGATTTCGAGGAGAGATCCGAGAATGAGTTTGAGGAGCGCGCAGAGTTTGAGATGGAGGAGCGCTCGGAGAACGAGTTGGACCAACGCTCCTACAGCGATCAAGTAAAGAGAGATAACCCTAGGGGTGCTGGTACCATCGCTGCTGGTGGGAAGATCACTCAAGCCGCCTACAAGGCGACCGCAACCCACACCTCAGCAGCTGCTACTGGTACTCAAGCGGCCCAGGAAACCGGTGGCTATGCTACATGTGAGTGGCAGTTTCCTTGTATCTAGAATTGTATGACTGAATTCGGTTTACTGTGTCTAGACTTCTACCAAGGTAAGATCGACATGGGCTACAATTGACACCTTTGACCGCAAGTTCTGACTGCTCTTCCTTTATTTGCTTATTATGATTTGATAACAGGTGGTGTTGCAGGTGCCTGTGGAGTAGTTCATCCAGACTCAGCTTTGATTGCAGCTATTCCAGGCCACTGGTGAGTTTCGTAGTTTCGTTGCTTCGAGGCTCCTGCTCACTTTGCTCATCTTATCTCAAAGGTACGGCGACTTCTCATCTCAAGTAAGTTTCCTGAGATTCTATTTCCTTCTGCTATCAGCTACTGAGAGAGTATTTTCGTAGTCCAAATACTGCAATAAGGAGATCAAGATCACAGCGCCTTCGACAGGAAAATCTGTCACTGTCACCGTCGCCGACGCTGTGAGTTTCTCTTGACATGCGTACCACTTTCTAGAATGCTAAGACGCTTTGAACTCTCAGTGCCCCTCTTGTCAAAACGACAACTCCATCGATCTTTCACTCGGTATGAGCACGCAGCGTTTCTTATGCCACACGGCCAACGCTGACACGCGTTCCCTTCCTTTCAAACCATGTAGGGGCAATGGCAATCCTGGCTGGATCTACAGATTACACTCAGGAAGGTCAATATGCGATCCAATGGAGTTGGGTGTGATTGCCGTTGTTGTTCCAGGCTTTGGGCCTCCGCTCTTCTTTGCTTTCTCATTTTGTAGTGTTTTCTTTCCCATGTACATGCACACAGGTAGCTCTCTTGTTTCTAGTTACCATTGTACAATCGCATTGTTTTTTTGGTGGCTGCATCATACGAGCTGAGCTGTAGTTTGCGGCCTGTCTGTCGACCCACCACTTTCTGGTTCCTGATCGGATTGAAACCCTCCTTGCAATAGGGCCCAGTTCTAACTTGAACTGATAGCTGCGGACGGGCACAGAGTCTTCCCAGCTTGGACAGAATAGACCTGCTCGCATCGGGCCTTGTGTGTCAAGGGCCATAAAAGCACAGCTCGGAAGTACGTCCGGTCAGCTGCAGACCTTCGAGACTCCAGGATATCAAGACGGCTGAGAGAATTTATAACGACTGAGGTGTGTTTGGTATTTCCCTTCAGCTAGTCTCGAGAACTGAGAATTGGCTTTACAAACCGTCGCCAAAGAACTCTGCTTTTCTTCTTAATTTGGACTACCTCGCTCCGGGTCTCTGACTATCAGGAAACATGCTTTCAGCAGCAACTCAGCTTCTATCATCAGCCGTAGCAGTTTCCTTCCAGTCTCACTACACTCTTTCGACTGGTACTTCCTACAACAGCGGTCTCTGGAAGGTAACTCGAGCTGTGCACAAAACAACCAAAAAAGAGGTGTCGATATGGGTTTTTGAGAAGAAGAATTTCGATGGTATTCGAGTCAATAGTGGAAAAGAACGGGTGTTAGAAGTTCTCAAGAAAGAGGTGAGTCTCTCCAGCTAGCATGTGCATAGAGAATGTGTGATCTCCTCGACTGATATTGTCAACCGTATATTTTCCTCAGGCTCAATCTCTATCCCGTCTACGGCATCCTAGTCTCTTGGAAGTTGTTGAACCCTTGGCTGAAAGTCGTTCTGAACTGTCATTTGCGACTGAACCTCTGCAATCTGCGCTTTCAACAGCCATCAGCTCTGGAAGGAAAGGTGAAGAATTGGACGAAGTGGAAATCCAGAAAGGAACGATACAAGTTGCCAAGGGGCTAGAATTCTTGCACAATCAAGGTGAGCTGGGTTATTGTCGCTGTCTCGCAGCCGCTGCTGAATCAATCACCTTCACTTTACCTTCAGCTAAAATCATTCACGGAAACCTGACACCTGAGAACATTCAAGTCAACATTAAGGGAGATTGGAAAGTGAGCTGGATTTTTCTGCCAGCTGCAGCTCTTATTGTCCTCACCAACTTTGTTTCCTACTGTAGATCTCTGGCCTTGGTCTTCAGATACCTCTTACGGACTCGGAAGGTGCTCCTCCGCGTTGGGTTTTCCCGGAATATTCCAATTCTATTCCTTCAGCCGTTCAGATTAGCTTTGACTATCTCGCGCCTGAATACGCTCTCTCAGAAGTCGTGTCGCCCTCCCAAGACTTATACTCTCTCGGATGTATCCTCTACGCCGTGCACTCCGGTGGAAGGCCTCCTTACAGAAATCACAACTCTCTTAATACACTTCGAAGGAATGTGGAAGATAAGCTGGCAAGAGGAGAATGGGGGGAAACGACGGATCGCAACAAGCTTGGTAGTGAACTGAAAGACCTACTCAGCAAACTGCTCACCACAACTTCTCACTCAAGGTTAACCGCAGCTCAACTACCTCAATCTCCTTTCTTCTCAAATCTTGCCATTTCAACACTCATTTTCCTTGACAGATCCAACTTCTCGGAGCGAGCAAAGGAAGAAAAAGCCAGTTTCTTGAGAGGACTAGTCAAGGTTCTGGGAGGATTCAGCGATCGCTTGAGAAAGGTCAAGATTCTGCCAAGGTAAAATCCCATTCATTCTGCTCTCATCCAACTTTCAGTGCTAATTATCTCATGTATAGCTTGTTGGAAGAGCTCAAGGACCCTTGGTTGATTCCTTTCCTTCTCCCAGCCATTTTTGAGATCGCCAAGACTCAGAATAAGGAAGAGTTCAAAGTTGTCTTAGATGGTATTCAGGGTCTGTTCGTGCTGAAGGAGCCGATGCAGAACATGTTGAGTGAGCATCTTTTTAACATTGTCCGACGCTTCCACTACTCCTGCTAATCATATTTTTTTTTTTTTTCACACAGCTCTGATGGACTCAATACCACTTTTTATTGAGAAGACGTCCCCATCGACGTTCAGAGAATCCATAATGCCGCTCATCTACAACTCGATGGAATCGGAGCACGTTGAGGTTCAACTCAAGGCACTGGAAGTCATTCGGACTTCTGGGCTGATTGAAGTCCTGGATGTTGGAACAACTCAAGAGATCGTGTTCGTCCGAGTCGCTATCCTGTTCTCAAAAACCACATCACTGCCTATTAAAGTCAAAACGCTCGAAACCTTCTTGACCCTCATCTCGTCACTCGACTCCACCACATTGACGCAACGGCTTGTTCCACTGCTATCTAAGATCAAAACCAAAGAGCCTTCGGTTATGATGGCAACCCTTGATGTTCAGGAAGCTATGTCAGCAAAGATTGGTCGAGAGGCCGCAGCGGGTTTGGTTTTGCCTCAGCTCTGGGCGATGTCGATGGGCCCTCTACTCAATTTGTCCGAAGTGAGCTCTCGCTTCACCTGCTGATGCACCTACCGAGAACTGTTCGCTGATTCCCATCTTCCGACTTGTCTGTGTCAGTTCGAGAGGTTTATGGTCGTCATTAAGAAGATCTCCAACAGAGTTGAGCAAGAACACTCCCAACATCTGAGGGAAAACCACCGAATCCAGTCGGCAGTACCATCCGGTAATGCTGGATCTGGAGTAGGAGGTGTGAATGCCGCAGAAGTGGACTTCGAATCTTTGGTGAAAGGGAACGGCGTGGCTCAGAATCCATTCGGTAGCAACGGCCAAGTGGTTGTAAATCCATTTGTTTCCAATGGCCCGTCATCAAAACCTGTGGATCCCTGGGGTGACGATGACTGGGGAGCAGCTGCCTCGATACCGACAACCTCAACACCTCAACCAATGTTTGTCTCCTCTCCTCCAATCTCACCTGCGCCTACACCGTTGTTTCAATCAAACAATGCTCCTTCGCGGCCGAACATGCAGCACAATTTGTCAACAACATCTACCACATCCCGAGCTCACACACCTAGTCGCCTAGGTGCAACCCCCATCGCGCCATCTAAGTTCAACCCGAGCATTTTCCCACCAGACCCACCACCTGGCTCGGTACTGTTCGAACCCATTAAGCCTACTCTGGTCTCTCCACCAAAACTTCCCTCGTTCTATGCCCCCACGCCTCCAGCAGCACCTCAACAACGCCCCAGCTTCTCAGCCATCCCTCCTCCGCCGTCGGCAGGATCTAAGGGCCCCGCTGCACCAAATTACAACATTCCTCCCATAACAGCGCCGATCATGTCGCCCACCTACGGCAACAACTCTTTCAGCAGCGTTAACAGCAACTCGTTTGTCAGTTCAGCGCCGCCTCCGCCAACGGCGATTTCCCCTCCGGGCTGGCAGAGCGGGTCCGTCATGCAGCCGATGAAGCTGTCTTCGTCTGGTGGTGTGGGAAACAAGGGATCCAAGGGTAATATCGAGGTAAATGAGTTTGATCCGTTCGCCTGAGGGGGTTGCGTAGATGTTATGAAACACGATGGAACACGAAATCGCTTTTGCGGTGAGAAATATGCCTTACTGTTGATTCTATCCAGGACGGAAAGCCGCTTGGGTACACTTTGAAGCTCTACTACCTAATTATCAGATATGCGTATCGAAAGGAGATCTGAAGAATGTGAAAGAGAGACAAGAGCGGGCGAGCTGCAGAAGTGGGGACTGCCATTCGATACTGTCGTCTCGCATCTCCTTTACGTCCAGGGTTTTCTTGATGTGCCAGAGACGACTCTCGTACTCCCACGCCATCCTCAAGGAGAACAGTCATATCATGAGTCTATGACTTGAGGTATCCTAACTCCTGACACTTGCAAGAATGGTGATGGAGGAATTTCGATGCTGGAGAAGAATCTTGTTGCCCCAGTCGCTTTTCTGACTTGACTTCTTACGATTCAGCAGACTGGGTGTTTGCCCTCGATGAACTCAATTGTGCCTTGTTTTCAATGGGCTAGGGCTAGAGTGTCACTTGGTTGTTTGAACCTCCAGGAAAAGCTTAAGCGAACTCAGTGATGCCGTTGTTTGCTTCTTCCTCTCTAATGAACCCACAGTCCCCCCACCAGTGCTATACTCTTGAAAGTATCCTTCAGCTACAAAGGATATCTTTTAGAAGACCTTCCTCTTCTCACTTTGAATGGGAGCCTTACTCGTTTGGGTGAACTGGGCGTCGAACGTTTGAGGCAACCGTCTGCGGCGTCATGACGGCTCGGAGACGGCAACAGGAGACGCAGGGGCAACGAGTGTTTCACCGGGCGCTCCCAGAGAATACGGTTTGTTGCTTGTGCTCCCGATTGCCTCGACATCACAGCCTTGGAGTATGGAGTTTCTGCTGGAGAAAACTCTGTCAAGATGGGGACAAGCATCTCATCTTCCTTCCAACCATCGCTGGGTCGAGTTCACCATCTTTCCCTAAATTCCTTTTCTCAATTTTCTCTCTTTTTGTAAATTTGTCTTAATCCTGAGCCGCTTGAGAAGAATTGCGCTGATTTTGAGTGGTGCTTTTGCAGAGGAGGATCTCGAAGTTTCTGCTTTGGTCAGCCGGTCCCAACTTCCTTCCTTCACAGCACTCTTGAAGAGTACAAAAAACTTCTTGAAGAAGGTTCACAGTCCTATCACCAATAGAGCTAGCCTCGGAATCCACTCTCATCTCCACCATGTTATTACCCTACCTGCTCGTCGTGGTCTCCCTCTTCCTTAACACTCCTTTTACTCAAGCTCAGTCGGTTGTTGGGTGGCTTTATGATGGAACCTACATGAGCAAACCACCAGCAGCAACTGCAACACCCACCGCCGTCAACGGATCTCTCGGTGGTTCAAACTCTACCTCCTGCCCCGGCTGCAACTCCCCTCCTCCAGCCCCAACGGTAACAGCCTCAATGGTATATCCAACCGATGCTCCAGCTGATGCAAACTGGAACATGACGCAAGGAGGCTACATGCCTTACGCTGTGAGTTACAACATCAGTTCAGTGGGGCGTGTTGGGATCGAATCTTGGCTAAAGTCTTAAGCTCTTTGGTGCTTCGTGCTTCGCTCTGTAGTATATGACGCAAGGTGGATATCAAAAATTGAACTGTGGATATGGTTACGGCAAAGATCCAAAAGGCTATTGCACCAAGCTCGGCTGGGTGAGTTGTTGCTCTGATCAAAACAAGAAATGGAATGGTCTGAGCTGATGCAGATCGCTCTTGGTTGTCTGACCGATACTTTACCAAACTCTTCTCACTCCAGTATACCACCATGATGGACGAGTGTTATGGTGACACAACCATTATCAACAACGGCGGTTACTACAATACGAAAACAGTCACAGAGACTAAGAGCGAGGATTACACTTCTACTGTCACTCAAACATACACATACACCGTCACTTACAACAACACTGTGACAGAAACCAAGACCGAGACTGATACTAAGCTCGAGACTCAGGTCAGTCGACATCGTTTGAATGCCATCTCTCTCGTCCTTTCGTCTGACCCAGCCATTTTTTTTTTTTGGGTAGACTTTGACTCAGACGGAAACTCTCACTTCCACAGATCTCAACACTGTAACAGATACGCAAACTCAGACTGTTGCTACAAGTGAGTTCTTTTTTTTGACTTCCTTTCAATGGCGATTTGGAGTAAATTGACAGATTACGCGCATCTTTTACACAGCTGAAATCGTTCCTACAACCTTGACTAAGATTTATCCAACTACTATAGTCGAAAACAATGTAAGATTTCCGTCATTCTTTCCGTTGCTTCATGCTCTCCCGTATCTGCGAAGCTGATTCCGATATGCTCCTCTGCCTCGTACGTGGTAGACCTTAACATACATCTCCACAGTCACTACGCAATGGATTTCATCTGTCACAGAAACTAAGATTGACGTGTCTGCCACCACTGTGGAGAAGACACAGACTATCAGTTAGTGCTGTGACATCTTTCGTCGAACTCTGACCCCTATTGCTGATCATCGCGCTTTTTCGCTCTATTCTCTTCAGCTACTGCCACTCCAACAACTATCACCTACACAAAGCTCTATGAGACAACTCTGACCAAAGACGATGTAAGCCATCTCCTCCCCCCTTTTGGCGATCGCTCTCACCCGCTGATCCACTACAACACCACGATAGACACAGACAGAGATCTCCACCGTCACCTCGATCTGGGTCTCAGCTGTCACTTCACTCGCAACTCAGACGATTACCGACACTGCCACTCGGACAGAGACGACCACGGCGACCGACACAAGCCTGTCTTCTTGCATCCAAAGCTGCTCGAGTCGCTTCGGCGGAATGCAATATTATACTTGGTCACCACCATCAGCGTACCAGACGACCAAAAAGGAGTGTGGGTATTATGGCTGTGGAAAATCCACCGAAAACGCTACTTCGACGGGTGGATATCATAGTGGGTCTGGCGGAGGAGGAGGAAGTTACGCGACAACACCTCCTTCCTACGGGAGCAGTGGTGGTGGTGGGTACAGGAGAAAGAAGAGAGCTGTCCCCCACGTTTAAGCTACGTCCTTCGTGTTTGAGATATTTCTTGACTTGTTCTTTTGTATACTGTATTTTTCTTGCCATCTTTCTTTGTACACTCGAGGACGATCTACGATTGCTTTAAGAGCTCTTTCATTAAGGGTGTTTGTTTAACTTAACGTAAGATCAGATGACATCGAAGTGTAAGACGAGTTGGTATTTCAGCCAGCTTTGTTTACACCAAGATGGCATCTCACTGCGCGCAATGACGTGATTCTCAAATGTGAAACTTGGGAAGGGACTTCTGATGATTAGAAACTACTCTTGATCAGGAAAGATTTGGCAAAGCTCAAGTGTAGCATTGCTTGGAGGTTTGAAAATTTCGTGGCGCTCTCCCTGAATCCTCAATCGAAGTGAAACTGGATGACAACGTAGACTCACCGTCCAACGTTCCCATAGGAAAATGGCTCCTCTGAGAGTCCTGCTTACAAATGATGATGGACCACCAAATGCCGTCGAGTCCCCAAATATTTACAGCTTCTCACGAGCCCTCGTCGACCAGCTCGGATGGGACGTCAAGGTGGTGACGCCGAGCTCGCAGAAGTCGTGGGTCGGGGCGAGTTACAAGATCCAGGGTGATATTATAGGTCATTATTACTATCCCAAAGGACCCCAGGGGCTCCAGGGGGAGACAAGTGAGACGTCGAGACCGTTGAAGGAGGGAGAAGTTGCTGAATGGATTCTGTTGGACGGAGTAAGTACATTGATTCTCCTTTCCCCTATCGCTGGAGTCACGCTGGCTGCTGGAAGGTTTTTGAGATTAGGTGACAGGCTGTTAAGAACTGTTTGCTTTCATAATTCTAGACGCCTGCGACGGTGACGAATATCGCGCTTCACAACATCTACCCAGGAAAGATTGACCTCGTCCTCTCTGGTCCTAATCACGGCAGAAATTCATCTTCAGCATTCAGTGTTTCGTCGGGTACGATAGGCGCTGCACTGTCGGCGTCGATATCCGGTTTCAAGGCGATTGCGTGCAGTTACGGGTGAGTTTCGTCTTACTGTTTTTGGACCGCGTTATCGACACCTCTTTCTTCGACCCGATATAGAGTGGTGAAGAGGCCAGTAACTCAGAATTTGATTGACGCCGCCAACGACGTCACAGTGAAGGTTGTAAAAGGGCTCTGGGACGACTGGGGAAAGGACGCCGAGTCAAAGAATGGGAATGTTGCGCTCTACTCAGTCAATGTTCCATTAGTGAAGGACGCTTTGATTGATCCTCGGTACTTCTTGACAAGGTAATGCAACTCTTTGGTTGAGGATGCTGCCCAATCCGACACTCATATATTTTGAATCATTGTTATAGGACTTGGAGAAACTCGTATGATCGCCTTTTTGCACCAATCGAAGAGCAGGAATCACCTACCGAAGAGTAAGTTCCCTGCTCAGTTGCTTCTGCTCTTCGTCGTGTGGTCGAGCTCCTTCTGATAATAGACTCGAGCGTAGGGGTGACGCATCGCTTCTTCGCTTCCACTTCAAGCCAAACATGTCACATCTTGTCAATCCAGTACTTTCGAGTCTCCCTGTTGGAACAGACGCGTATGCGATTCATGAGGGGTGGATTTCCATCACTCCTCTTCGGTGCGTATTCTATCCTACTTTCTTTATCCGCAGGTTCAACTGACAGAAAGTACTACATATGTTCGGTACACTAGTGCGAGTTTCGCAGAACCTTCAGATGACGCTCTTACTTTGGGTAGCGGGAAGGAGGCTGGTGAGATGCTTGGTGTGGGACGCGAATGGCTTCTGGGCAAGACGGCGCTATCGCAGAAATTGTGATATTCAGACTATTAAACTAGTGATTTGACAGTTAGGCAGAGTGGCAGTTACCGCTTTAGCTGCAACATCTGAAAACCACGAAAAATTCGCGCAATAGAGCGATAATCCGCACGCGCCTGGTGGTGTGAGCAAACCAAGCAAGAGGTTGAGTTGCTCTCAACCAAATTTATCCCCACCAGACATCGGCACTCAATCTTTTGGTTAGCTTCTCTACACTCTTCTTTGAGAAACGCTCAAGTCTACATCAAATTACGACGTCAGAGATGCAGGCTGCGAATGCCATTGTCTTGGACGATGATGATGAGGTTAGCGATGAGAACCAGGTAATCAACGAAGTACGTCTCTCTTGTTCCCTAGCTGCCTTCTGGTTGCTGTAGAAATGTCTTGCAGGCTTCTAGACTACCAGAGGGCAGCTACAGTCTTTACTTCGCGATCAAGGTGGTCCATTTGCTCATTTACCTTTCTGCTTGCTTTTCTCGTACAGGAATACAAGATTTGGAAGAAGAACACGCCTTATCTGTATGACATGGTGATAACACATGCTATGACCTGGCCATCGTTGACGTGCCAGTGGTTCCCTGATGTAGAAAAGTATGTTGCCCGAGACTTGCCCTCCGTTTTTCCCTTGCATGGAGAAGAGAAAATTGGTAGATGTGCTGACTTCGCTTGCACGGTCGCTGTATCCACATGAAACTAGTGACCCATCGAAGAACTACACTGCTCACAGAATCCTGATGGGTACCCACACGTCAGGTCAAGCTCAGGACAAGTTGCTTATTGCTGAGGTTCAAATCCCTAAACCCGTGGTTGGTGGCTTGAATGAGTACGATGACGAACGAGGTGGTGAGTTGCGTTGGCTTTACATGGCGACTATTACAAAGAACTAATCTGTTGCAATATTAGAACTTGGAGGTCATCAAGGTCCACCCGGTAGAGTGAAGGTCATTCAATCCATCAACCACGCAGGAGAAATCAATAGAGCACGGTACATGCCCCAAAATGTTAACTTGTTAGCTTCGAAGGCTACTACTGGTGAAGTGTTTATCTTTGATCGAACGAAACACGCGAGTGAAGCTTCGGCGGATGGAGTTTGTAAACCGGACATTAGATTGAGAGGTCATACCAAGGAAGGGTGAGAATATTCGCGTCCTGTTTGTCTCCTAAATATGAAGAGAAGTACTAAAACTCCCAATTTTGATTAGTTACGGCCTTGCTTGGAACCCTAAGAAAGCTGGACATATTCTTTCCGCGTCAGAAGATACGACCGTCTGTCACTGGTGAGCAGTACAATGTGCCCGTCTCTCTTTTATGATTCCAGCTAACTCAACTTGTTTCCAGGGATGTCAATGCTTACTCCAAGGGTGAAAGCTCTCTTGATGCCTTGAATGTCTACAGAGGGCACACTGCAATTGTCGAGGTCAGAAATCTCACGTCATTGCTTCTATCACGTCATACTAACCAGTATTTTTCGTTCTTAGGATGTTGCCTGGAGCTCTGATACCGAATACATATTCGCTTCTTGCGGCGATGACAGACAACTCCTAATGTGCGCCAATATCGTCTACTACACACAATAGGAACAAGAATGATGCTGACTCGTCTGTTTCCTTATTTATAGCTGGGATACTCGTGATAATGGCGCTACAGGCCCTAAGCACCAAGTTGAAGCTCATACCGATGCCGTGAACGCTGTCGGTTTCAGCCCAAGCTCACCGAATCTTTTGCTGACAGCTTCAGGAGACAAGGTCAAATCTGTTTCTTACAACTGTTTTCGCAAGTTTTTATCACTGATGTAGAGCTCGTTTCTCTAACAGACCATCGCACTTTGGGATCTGCGTAACCTCAAGACGAAATTACACTCCTTCGAAGCTCATACTGACGAGGTCACTCAAATCGCCTGGTCACCCCACGATGAAACTATCTTCGCTTCAGCCTCTTCCGATCGACGAGTCAACATCTGGGACATCTCCAGAATTGGCGAAGAACAGACTCCAGATGATCAGGAAGACGGTCCTCCTGAGCTTTTGTTCGTTCACGGTGGTCACACCGCAAAGCCTGTAGACATCTCGTGGAATCCAGCAATTCCATGGACTTTGGCTTCTACTGCTGAGGATAACATCTTGCAACTGTGGAAACCGAGTCAAAACATTTATGCCGGAGATGCGTAAGCGAGAGCGATTGGTTGTTTTCATTCGAGCATCGAGCTGATATTTTGCCTTGCCTACCAGCGTCAAGGTCTCTGCTGATGAGCTTGAATAAACCTCGTCCATATGTGGATTCTGTATTCAAATAAAAAGGATGGACCAAGTCGCTTGTTATAATGTGTTTGGTTGATAGATAACCGCTTTCCTGTCAATCTCTCAGTTCATCTCCCGTGCAAGTCCGCTACAACGTTCTCATGATGACAGAATCTCTCTCTTTCCAGTCAATTACAGTTCAATGTTTCAACTTTGATAGCACCCGATGCAGTGGCGAACAGAGCTAAGCGGCGTAGCATCGCCTCCGAAGTTTTCATCTTCAACCACAACTCTCTGATCCTTCGTCTCAGTCTTTATCATGGGCAACGCAGATCCACCCCAGTACCAGAAGCTTCCTCAAGTGGATGATATCGAAGCACAGTACTACCCTCTTTCTTCTCCTGACGCTCCTGGTCCTTCGACCCCCTCTGCCTCAGCGTCGTCCAACCCGATCCTGAGTGCTCTCAGCAGAGTTGAACGACTTTTTAGAGGAGATGATCCTATTCCTGAGATCGTATGGGAGTATAAGCCTACATGGCCAGCTGCGACGACCACTCAGCGAGCCCTAGCAGTCTTACCGGTCTCTAGACAGGTGTGCACTGGTTACCCTCTCAAATTTAGACCGTACTAATTACGCCTTCTTATCTTAAACAGGAAGCTATCCTCTCGCTGCAGCGAACCTTCACCCCTTTAAGATTGGTTGATGCGAAAGATATTATTATCCTCATGTATCAGAATGAGAATTGGATCAGAGTAACGGACGAGAGCTGGGTCCTCTTACATAAAAGGTGCCCTTCGAAGCTTCGTGTCAGAATTGAAGAGACCCCTGAAGAGGAAACAAGAAGTAAGTTTTAGTGGCATCACATGGTGCTTATCTTGTGATGATTTTCGTTTCGCTGATCTCGCATTTTTTTATGAACATCTCTTCGACTTTCTCTCAGGGCTTGCGCATGACAAGGATGTTGCTTTAAAAAGCTCCATCGGAGGTGTCTTGGGCTTGCTCTTCGTACTATTTATGATTTCGCTCATTTTCAGAAGAAGATCCTAGTGTCTCTTCTTTACCTTTTTTCATTACTTTGCTAATTCAACATTTTGATGAGAGGGTTTTCAATTGCTGGTTCTTTTGGTGATTCCTCAGGGCCAGTCTGTCCACTTGTACTTACATGTATTTCGTAAATCGTACTGTTCATATTGCGACTTTAACATTTCTTGCGCTCTCATACCAATTCTTTCGAAACTTGCTCCTCTTCAGTTTGAAAGGGCGCTCCTTCTTGAGTTTATATGTCTAAGCCAACTAGTCATGATTGCAACTAACGAGAAAGGAGCAACGAAGGTTGCACTATTTGTTTTGATGTCCCATCACACAATAAATAAACTTATCCTAACTTTCCCAATCTCACCTTAAACTCTGAATTGGTATCAGCAGCCACCCCAGGCAATTCTCTCACTGACATTCAATTTGAAAGTGGTGATCATGTCGTGGCAAATGATCAGCTCGCTTAACCTGTGCGGGTATTTGAACGTCTCGAGGTTTTCTAATCAGCGTCAGCGCAGGTTGACAACTTTGCCATAAACCTTTCCATATCGACTATACCTTTAACATGGACAATAAGAACGAAGACCCTCCTCAATACCAAGCGATACCGCAGAATGAGACCGGGTACGCTGCTGCGGGTCCCAGCTCTGTGCCTGTAGCGTCGTCCTCTTCACGACCCAGCGCTCCTGCCCCAGTAACATCCTCAAATCCGCTTCTAGATGTAATGAATAGAGTTGAAAGGCTCTTCAGGGGCGAGGATGTTATCCCGGAAGTGACGTGGGAGTTCCAGCCAAAGTGGCCGGCTGCAACAAATCCCCAAAAAGCTTTAGCTATCCTCCCCGTTTCTCAAAAGGTATGGATTATACTCCTCCTATGTCGAAGAGATGCCAGAAACTGACTGAGGTATGGTGATCCCGACCGTTGCATGGAACAGGAAGCAATTGCCTCGCTGCAAAGAACTTTCTCTGCCTTGAGAGACATTGATCATCATAGGATTCTTATTTTCCAAGACCATCACCATGGACGCGTCAGGATCACAGAAGATTCTTGGGTGTTGCTGCATAGGTCACTGGCGGGCAAACGGGTCCCAGAGAGATTGATTGTCGAGATCGAAGAAACTCCTGACGAAGAGGGTGCCAGTAAGTCAATATCCTTCGTGAATGATATCAAGATCATTTCATACTTAAGCTTGATTCTTTTGTGGCTGTAGGATTGGCGATGGAATCGAAAACCCAACATGAGGGCGTGATGAAGTTCTTGCTGTTCTTCTTTGTTTTCGGTGTCGCAATTACTTTCATCTCTTGGGTGGATAAGAAGCATTAGGTTTATCTTTGTCTCCGGGCTTCTTTCCATTTCATTTCTCGACGATGTATTGCTCTGCTTGTTTGATGGCAGTGATGAGGGAGTGAGGCTTGGTTGCAAGTGAGATAGACTGTTGCATCCTTTCTATTTCTCCTATAACCACGGCTAGTCCAACTGCTGTGAAGAACGACGGTTTCGACCAAGACCAAGACAATAGAAACACGATGGGGTTTTCTTTCCCTTCCGATGTAGACTCCTACCTTCGCACCTTTCTTTCCAGAAGAAGGCGATGGCCCAGCGGATGCACCAGCTCGACCTTCAGATGGAAGAGAAGGCTGTTTAAACTGGCAGGGCTAACACCCTCGAACAGTCGCCTCACTGCTCTAGTCTACCTTAGTCAGAGTTCAACTACCTAGTCCTTGGCTATCGGAACAATTGGAGAACGGGGTAAAGTGATGGCGTTTGGTTAGGTCCGGTGCGAAGCCGTCAGGCGAACTGCAAACAGAGCTCAATACTTCCTCAAGCCTCCACCAGTTCAGTTCCATACAATTTCCCGATAACTCAGGATTTTACCCTGTGTTTTTTTTCTCCTGATCTTATTTCTTGCCACGACGAAAAGAAGCTTCGACTTGCAAGACCACCAGCAGTCCCTTGTTGACCATCACCGTCCCAAACTAGCTCAGCCAGCCCTGAGCACTGGGAAAGCATCTCTCACAATGACTGAACAATGGATTGGACAGACTATTACACTCACCAGTATCTCGAACATCCGTTATGTCGGAAAGCTTCACAGCATCAGCCCTGAAGAAGCAACTATCAGTTTAGAAAATGGTAAAGCCCACTCCCTTCTTAAGTTCTTTCTTGTTCTGGCACTAACAGATGTCCTATTTTGTCTACCTGTTGGTCGTTCGTATAGTGATGTCTAGAGGCACAGAGAACAGGCCACCTCAGGGCGACTTCATTCCTCCCAATGATCATGTCTACGACTTCGTTGTGTTTAGAGCTCGTAAGTCTCTTTCTCCTGACTTTCCTTTGCAATGATGTTCTTTCTCGTGCTTTTCTTTTGGTGTCTGACCATGGGCCACCTTTTTTTTCCTACTTCTCTTTAGAGGATGTAAAGGACCTGGGATTCGAGGAAGAAACTACAAAGTCCGCTACTGGAACCGTACCAGATGATCCAGCTGTTATGAGTGCTGTGAGTAGTCTATCTGTTGTGGTGTGATTCGTAGGGGATAGCTTTTAATGGCCAGCAATTGCCTACTTGATAGCCTCGTCCTCCACCTGCTCCTCAGCAACAGCCAGAAGCATCTCCAGCTCCTCAACCATCACAACCACAACCTCCTCAGCAACAGCAAGGTCCATATCCACCACCACCACCCCAGTTCCAAAATGGTTTCCCGCCTCAACCGCCAAATTGGAATGCTGGGCCGGGTGGTTACGGACCACCTGGTAGGTTTCCTCCCAACTATGGACCCCCACCCGGGTGGAACCCATCTATGGGTCCTCCTCCAATGATACCTCCCCCAGGTTGGAATCCTTCGATGGGACCGCCACCAGGTGCTTTCCCCCCTCAAAGCTTCCCTCCTCAACAGCCACAACAACAGTTCTCCACTCAACAGCAACATCAGAGACAAGGTCCACCAGCTGCTCAGCAGCAACAGCCTACGGGAGCTCCTTCCGCTACACCAGCTGAAAGCGCACAGCCAACTGCTGCTTCAGCACCAGCTTCTGTTCCAGCACCTGTTGCTCAGTCTGCTATTGCTTCTATTCCAGCTGCCGCACCCCCAGCTCCAGCACCAAAGGAGGTCGTCGCCGCTGTTCCTCCAAAGCCTTCAGCACCAGCAGCAGAGCCCACCGCAACTGCTTCAACATCAGCACCATCCGTACCAGACGCGACTTCGACAGTTGACAAGATAAATGCTACTCTATCTGAGTTGTCTCTTTCCCGAGGAGGTCGCGGCGTGGCACCACCCCCTCCAGCACCCGATGGCCAGGCAAATCGACGAGGTGGGAACAGAAACAACGTGTCCAGAACTGGAGTGCAAAGGGCCCCAGGCATGTCCGTTGCTGGTATGAACGCAGAATTTGACTTTGAAGCAAACAACAGGAAGTTCGACAAAGTGTCGCTCAAGACGCATGCCCTCCGTTCCGTTACCTCTGACTCCGACTCAGATGATGACGATGACGAGCAGGTGGTCCACCCCCAAAGAACTCAGGAGTCAGAATCCAAGTTCTACGACAAGAAGACGAGCTTCTTTGATTCAATCTCCGCAGGCGATAATTCGACGGGCGGCAACCGTAACTGGAGAAACGAAGAGCGTAATCAGAATATGAATACATTTGGTGAAGCAGGTGGAAACATTGGGAACGGGAGAGGTGGTAGAGGTGGACGGGGTGGAAGAGGAAGAGGCGGCGGAGGAAGAGGTAGAGTGAGTCTGAACATCTATATCAAGCATCATTTCATCAAATGTATCTGTACCAATGGCTGACGGCTTGCTTTTATTTCTTATGTGTGCCAATAGGGATATTACAACAACCAAGGAGGTCAAAATAACGGAGGATACAGGCGATCCGACGTGTAAGGAGAAGCTCAGAGTAGGACTTCCGCGGTCGATCGTGATTGGTCTGCACGAGAATGTGATACAAAAAGGTCATGAATGACATACAGAGACGAATGATATCGACGTGATATCATGCTATATCAAACAATCCTCATTTGACCCTCAGAAGCTGTTCGCAGAACAAAATTAAGCAATTTATTACCTAAGCGATGAGGATTGACGATCGAAGCTAAGCTCGACTTGCCGAGAGTGAACGTACGTGTTGCCAAACTACAAAGAGTTTTAAGATCCACCAAAGCGAGCCCTCGAGATGGCTGAAGACACATCCCCCCAGTCGTCAAATGAAGCAGGAGGCTCTGGCAGGAGCAGCGGTGGGAACATAATGAACAAGGAGGAGAAAGCACCCGTCCTCAAGAGAGGGACGGCATGCGCTGTAAGTTTACGGTTCCTCATTCTCCACTCCTTTGCTACTTGTTTCAGTTATATTCAACTGATTGCTGTATGTCATATCTCTGTAGAATTGTAGAAAACGCAAAATGAAATGGTGAGTGCTTCCGACTGCTAGTTCCAGTAACTCGGTGGACTCAATTTTGTTTCCCTTTTGCTGGATTTTGTTATGCTTCCTGTGTTGTAGTGATGCTGGAAAACCTGGGTGTGAGAACTGTAGGAAAGTACGTTGGATCGTTATCTGTCTGCTTCCTGTCGACTAAAAAGGTTCACAGGAACTCGAATATTCCGCGTGCTGATGAAACTTGCAATGCCCTTTTCTCTGTTTCTCTGTTCATAGAGTCGCATGGAGTGCGAATACGTCATACTGAAGCCAAAAAGTAGGGTCACTGTGCTCGAGCAGAAGATAGGTGCGTCAAGCGTCAGGAAGCCCTGGTAGCAAACTCCGTAGCTAACGGGTTGTGTTTACCTTTACCACAGCTGACCTAGAGTCGCTGTTGTTGAGACATGACAAAAAACCATCGCTCTCCTCAGAATCCCTTGCTGGTGGAAATAATCACGGAACCTCTTCTTCATGGCCATACCCGAGTCAGACATATTCCGCAACAAGTACTGCACCTGTTCCAAACGACTTCAACGCAGTGATGGCTGATTTCCAACCCTCCAACGAACTTGAAAACATCGCCTTTCAGCCAGACTTTGCCAACCAAGTGAAGGTGGAGCCTACCGGCAACAGCATTTTCGAAGCAGAACAGAATGCGATCTCACCGCCTTGGTTCTTGGATTCAAGTTTTCCTATCAAATCATTGAACTCAAAACCATTAGCTCAGCGGCCGCAAGTTTCTCCTCCACTTTCTCAACCCCCCAATCAACCAGCATTCTCCTTCTCCCAGTTCATCCCTACCGACAGTCCGACGTCTCCCCCATCCGCAAACCCATTTGCCACTAGTACAGGCCCTCCATTGCTCAGTGATATGCTTAAGTTCAACACCAGCAATCCGGGTCAGCCTGATATCCCGCAGCCACCCGTTGACAATAAGGACCCAGCGCTCTTCGTCAGCAAGGAGAATGTTCAGAGACTCACGTCAACCCCCGAGACGGAAGCGAACATCGACATTGAGAACTTACCGAACGATCTGAGAGACCATCTAATTCAGTTATTCTTGAAGCGACGGAGGCAGCTCGGTGGCCTCAATATACACTTACCTCGGTTTTTGGCTTCATTGGATGGTCCGGATGACTCAAAACCACATCCAGCCCTTCTTCACGCTATTGTATGTCTTTTTATAACTAATACAGATACGATCTGTCCTCACACCTCCTGCCTTCCAAAAGTACTGCACTAGCTCCCGTCTATCGCCCCTGGAATACGTCAGAAAACTCGAACATGCGTTTCTCACTTCGACAAAGAAGAAGATTGACCAAGGACTCGTCCAGTGTGATAGACTGATCAACGTCACTCAAGCGAGTGTGATTCTCTGCTTATACTACACCTCCCTTGGAATATACCCTCTTGCCTTCCAACGTGAGTTCGTTTTTTGGTCTTTGCAGAGTCCAGGTAGTTTCCTTTTTCTGATTTTTTTTAACAACCAATACAGAATCTGGCATTAGTATGAAGCTTATCAGCTGTTGTGGCCTCAACAGGATATCGTCTCCTGTGTGGAAAGCTCCTGAATCCGACAGGAAATTTAGCGGTCGTGGTCCACTTGCCATCAAGAACATCAACGTCATGACATCGCTGGTGAGAAAGAGGGCAAATCTGGTCCCGGATGCCAAAGATTCTATCGAGCTTTATGAAAGGATGGCCACTTTCTGGTTAGCTTATTCTTCAGGTGAGTCTTGTCGCCGTTTGAGTTCAGTTTCGACTTTCTAAACCAGGGTTGGTTTCTCGCAGATCGAATCTCAAGTACCATCACTGGTTGGAGTGTTTCCATTGCAGATGAAGACATTGAAACACCCTTCTTGCAGTCATTGGAGAAGTTTGAACGGGGTGAAGTTACCGAGGACGACAGAAGGGGAATCTACGAGCTCTTCCATCGTAAAGGACCAGTTAACCGTCCAGAAGACTACCCTGGAACTTTGATGCCCAAAGCACTCTGTTTGCTCCATCGCGTCTCCACCTTCTACGGTGAGCGCTCCTTTTTAAGCTCTGCTTGCTCTCATCGGGCTTCTCACAATTGCCTCCCTACCTATTCTGTTCTAGACCCTTTCTGCCTACCATCGTGTAGGGAAGATTATTTTAACAGACCAGCTGCATCGAGTCCACATAGCAGCTTGTCCTCCAGCTCCCACTCTCCTGGGACCTCGACCTCAAACAACGGCCCCTTCCCACCTCCACCATCAGAAATCGTCGAGATGCGTGAAATCATCAACGAGTTCATCGCTACTCTCCCAGCTCAGTTCAAGGATCCTTCAGCCGCAATTGTCGGTGGCATTCCATCCTTTGCATTTGACGACACTCCCCATGATGCCATCTATGACCAGCTAAACAGACCATCCATTGGTATCAGTCCAGCGTGAGTTCAGTTAGACTATTTTTACCGTTGTTTCTTGTCTGACTCTACCCCGGTTTTATCGGTTAAGAACCGTTACACTACACACTGTTGGTTTTCTTCCCAATTCTGTCTCATTGGCTATTGCTCACTTGATACTGTCTGTTCTTTGCTAGATTCTTTACTGCATTCTCCAACTTCTCTGGTCTGACGATATGCTAGCATCTTGGAATCAAGACACATCAACGGGTAATGCTCTAAAAGCTGCTCGAGGTGTGGTTGCGCTTATCAATTCGGTTTCCCAAATCGATTGTGAGTGGGCACTGTCTAAGGTCGAAGCAGTAGACCTACACTCACCATATATATTTCTAGTCTCTGAGTTTGATATGATTTTGGCGCCGTTGTGGACACTTACTTCTCGTCAGCTTTTGCGTGAGGCTCGTGAGTAGAGAAGTACACAATTGTGCGATTTCTATACTTAAAATTCCTTTTTATTGTCCACTTTCCTATTCCAGAGCGTCAAGTCAGAACAGGAGAAGATACCTCACTAATTGAAATCGAGATCGAGGTCGTCCTTTTGGCATTGAAGCGTCTTGGCCAACTTTTTGATATCGGCAACTCTCAAGCAACCTTCATCAAAACTCTCTCTGACTTCACAGCTATGACGCTGGATGATACCGTCGATCCTGGCGAAATCCCGAATTGTGCGTGCCAAATGGCTATCAATGCTCTGAAGGAGGGTGTTGTTGACGAGTCTTCTGCAGCCACTTACCAGAAGTTCTATTCATAAGTACTATGGGATCATAGGAGCTACTAAAGCGCAATATATTCGGGTTTGTCTTTATAATGTTGGAAAAGCGTAGATCTTGCCTGAAACTAACGAGGGATAGCCTGCAGTCACACAAATCTTTGATATAAACACGAGTGAGATGAACTGTGTATTACATACATATATAACAACGCTGCAGCAAGAGCATCATCAAGATCTCTCCGGCTTAACCTTTCCAGTCGAGTCGACGTCACATCACCAGCAGTCCACAACTCGTTCCTTCAAAACTCCTCGTTCTGGGGGACGAATCACCATATCGGAATTCCTATCACAGCTTCTTTCTACATAGTACCATATCTCTCCTTGGCCTGTTGAAGCTGTGGGTGTCGGGATGGTGCTGTTGCTTGGAGCAGAAGACGAGAAGGTGGACGAGGTTGAGGATGACGGGGAATGAGAGATGAAGTGAGCTGTAGGATGGGATGCTGTTTTTGTATACTTTTCTAGTAACTGGGATGGAATGGTATGTGCGATGGGTTGCGATGAACTCCTTTGACGACCAAGGGCAAGGATCGGTGCAGGAAGGTTGGGAAGAGGATGTTTGGGATGATCTCGAGACGCAGGTCTGTAGGATCCAAGTAAAGGAATCAGATGAAAATGGTATCAGATAACCAATTGTTGTCTATAAAGTGATCTGGAGGAGGAAGTCGAGGAAAGTGCCTGCAAACTCACTCTGTCGGATTCACGAACCGCAGACACGACGGTGCAGGACGCTTTCCCATTACGAAGAACAGAGAGAATCAATTTGCAGATCTGACTGGAGAAAGAAGAACCTCAGCGATGTTTTAAACGGAGAAAATCGTTGCTTCGTTCCTCACGCGTCTCGGTTAATGGGCCCTTGAATCAAGCTTTTTCAGTTGATCATTCACCTTGTTTCTCTATGAAAAGAAACCAAAGTTAGATGAGCAACGGAGCGTTTCGAGATGTGAGTGCGAGGTGGTGGAGTGGGAATGAAAATCTCGTTGTCAAGTACCCTGTTTTTAGCTTCACCCTGACTCTGAGCTACCGGGTGTTTCAGGTGGCCATCGCCATATCGCCGTAAACATAGACAATATCTTGCATGTAGTGACTCCTCGTTTACAATGAGACACAGCTTGGTAATAGAGCTATGCATTGCTATCATGTCTATCATGTTGCAGGTAGGTCGCCCTGACGCTCTGCCAAGCAACAAAATCGATCTCAAAAGAAGTTGCGACTCGGAAGCACCAATGTGTACCCCTTCAACAAGATCTACTCTCTGTCTTCTGGATGAGGAACCCACTTGGGTGCCAGTCTCATTGGATTCATCGGGACTGATGTTGGTGTCACATCAATCTTGACACCTAGGTTCTTGGTCGCCTCAGCATGCAGATCGAGCTTCCTCTGCTTCTCAGTAGCGAGCCACTCTTGTTGCTTCCTTGAAGAACTATAGGCAACAACCTCCGAGACTCCTAACGGCTGGATGGAGGCGACCATGCGGTAAGCCGCTTCTGCTAGACTGTCGGGTGGGGTTGATAAGGGGAAAGCGGAGAATGATGATGTTGAAAGAGTTGGAGAGGGGTTGGCAGTGAGGACAAAGGTAAGGACAGAAGCGGTAGCAGCCTATGAGGAGAGAAGGAAAGCGACGGAAGGTTAGTCTCGAAACCAATGGCATCGCTACTTTCTACTCACTCTGAACCTAGCCATCTTGAGACTAGTACCAAAGCCTTCTCCAAGTTTGACTTCACCACTGAAGAAACCGACAACAAATACTGGAGTATGCGATGCTCGACCAGTTTCCTTCAATAGTCTGGATGGTGGAGGTAGCGGACAATGAGTACTAGAGTCAGTAACGACGCGAGCTCTTCCGGACAGAAACTCTCCAAAAAACGATGTTTTTAAGACTAACCTAGCAACTGGGATCTCCATTCCGAACTTGCCTTCTACTGCTCGCCTCAAAACCTCCT
The DNA here is from genome assembly GCA_014825775.1 of Krasilnikovozyma curviuscula. Lineage (NCBI taxonomy): Eukaryota > Fungi > Basidiomycota > Tremellomycetes > Cystofilobasidiales > Mrakiaceae > Krasilnikovozyma > Krasilnikovozyma curviuscula. The sequence goes on from MVAQ01000004.1 coordinate 127,297, forward strand.
CTGGGTTCTCAAACTTGATGAGAGAGGGCAGATCCACCACACGGGTGAAGAAATGAGCGTGGATAAAGTCTACGCATGTCGGCAAACCGGATGTGCTGTAGAGTAGCGAGAGAAGGGAGTGAAGTGTTGGGACGAGAGGAGACTGTTTTGATCGGACGTAAATAAAGGGACAACCATTATCAGCATGCGTTTTGAGGAAAGTGAAAGCAAGAATTAAAAATGGAGAGATGTATAGAATGTTCAGTTGTTAATATAAAGTGTCTAACCATGTGGGTGTCTTAAAGACTAATCGAATTTTTTTATATACTCATCATTTAGACGAAAATTGCTCCTTGTGGATATCACGCAGAAGAATTCTGAGGGTGGGGAAGATGCAAAGCAAAGACTCAACTCACAATTTCGGGTTCAGCCTTTGTATTCCACCTGACTTTGACACCTCCTTCTGTGAAGCCAGCTTTGAGCTTCTCCTTCTCCTTCAAACCCGGAAGAGAAACACCCATCGTCCTGGCAACATTCACACAAGAGTGTTCACCGACCAAGGCTTCCCTCACAATGTCGACGTATTTCATTGGCAGGTTTGGGTATTTTGAAGTAATATAGTCGATGGCGCAAAGATCTAAAATCTTTTTACCCAAGAAGGAGCCGAGCTCATTCGTTCCAAAGGCCGTCGAAACTTCAGCATATATCGACGGGTCGTAGGAAGGATGCGTTAAGCAGGATTCCAGAGACAGAGCCAGTCGTTCTCTAGAGACTTCGTTTTTGGGCACAGATACACCAATTCGAGCAGCCAAGGCAAGGAGAGCTTCTCGAGGTGTATCTTTGGACATAGACCAAGATTCGGCCGAGAAGTTAGGGTGTGATATTATCTTGTCTTGGGGTAAGAACTGGGTGGATTTTTCAGCGGACGTCGGTGGGTTGATTGGAATGAGCTTGGTACCAGTTGGGTCGACTCGGAATACAGGACCAGTTGGTTTTTCTGGAAATGGGGATTTAGGGAATGCTTTTTGGAGGTAGTCCCGATCAAGCGGTGAATATGTCGGGGCTGACGTGCGAGAAGCACAAGAGGAACGAGCAGAGAAAAAAAAGTCGCAAGGATGAGGATTCGACTTTTTCATTGAGTTCGCAAACTGGAAAACCAGGACTCACTATAGGTGCGAGTTTTAGTAGATATGCACCTCTTACAAGCTGGTATCGATAAGCTTGATGCTGTGGAGGTCGATGCTACCGGCGAGCTTCTTGAGAATTCTCTCGCTAAAGACCTTCGGGAAGCCATCGCTGGGACCACCTGGATACTCGTCTTGAGTATCTTATTCAACAGTCCTAGTACGGCCGATTCAAGAGAACTTTTGAGGATTGTATCCTGCTGCTGCTGCTGGTTTGCTAGCCTTGTAAGACGCACCCGCTGAAAAGTGAAAAAACGATCAGAATTTATGAAAAGCCCAATTCAAACAGCATTGCAAAGGCATCTCTTACCTGATGATTCAGAAACTGGCCTCTATACGTGATTTAGCCTGATCAGTGATGTTGGGCTCATCAACGTTTTCGTCCACTTTTTTCCAGTGGCCAGTTGCTCGCAAGACAGGTTGCCACGAATGCATGTTTACACTTTTACACCAAGGCTAGAAAATTCTTCAAAATATCATTCTATCCCCATTGAAGTTTTGACGCTATACTGGACGAAACTCCACGTCATTTTCTCAACCGTATTATTATCCTTCAATCTCCACCTCCACGGCCTCCTTGACTACTCTACCTACCGAGAGAGAACCGATGGATCCAGCAAGTTCTTCCACGAAAGATGCCTGATGCGATGCAACTGAGAATATAGAGCCCATTCGTTGCAGAGACAGCAGGACTACCTCAACGTCGATCTCTATCTGTTTTGGGTCTTCTCCTACGCTGACCAACCTCTGCGCTTCTCTCACTAGCGTCCTGGATGTGATCAGCCACAGGGGTGAGAGCAGTAAGTCCAGCTCAGCAACTGACAATGCGCCAAAAGAGTCAGCGATAACTTCCCTCGTCTCGAAATGAAAGACGGAAGATTACGCACAGTCGACACTGCTGATATCATGGATCAGCCTTACCATCTCCTTCGCCGCCTTCAGAGAATTACCACTGCTGGAATCTGCTCCATATTGCTCAAGCAGGTCATCGGACCAGAGAAGCTGCAGGCAAACGAAAACCAACGAGTGGAGTAGTACGAGACTAAAGAAACAGTGCATCTACAAGTCAGCGACACCGTCACAAAGGCTTTGAGATTGAACGAGTGCGGACCCTGCATTCAAGCCTATGGTGGGGCGGTTCATTTGTTCCCAGTCGCCCTGATCTCCGCTTTTGGTATTCTCGTTGAATCCAAAGACGTTCAGTTTCGGGATACCACCGGCCGTCGCGCGTGTCGCATCGACAAAGTCACTAGGTAACGATGTAATAAAGTGGTGAAGTGTATGACGCATTTCTGTAATTTCTGGTGGAAGAGTGTCGGTTTTGTTTGATAATTTAGAAGAGGATGGTGAGGGTATTGTTGACCTCAGACGATCCATTTGAGAGGGCAGGTTGTAAGGGTCGGATAAGCGTGAGATTTGATGGAGTAGTGAGGCAGCTTTGGGAATAACTACCGAAAGAGTATCATCTGGTCTGACAATACCGTTTGATTTCTTAAAGTGGTATAGCGTTTGGTAGTCGGCAGCTGACACAGTTCCCTGATAACCAGTTTTAGTATTCCATCCTCGTAGATCGTGGGCATGTGGAATGGAGACTCACCTTCTCATACTTTTCGATAGATGGGGGGAAAGGAGTCCGAATGTCATTATCTGAAATCGTCGAAGGAAGACCAGAGACCGCCGATGTTGACCGCTCCAAAAGGAAAAACAACCAGAACGTCGATATTTCGCTCCTGACATTGAACACAAAAACAGGAGGCGGTAAGCTCCAAGAACAGCCACATACTACGGTGTGTACTTACCAGTGTTCAATTGCATTCTGAGCACCTTGATGTACCTCTTTAACTTTCTTTAGAGACCCCATCGACGATACCACCATTTCGGACGTGCTGTCAGCACTCGGAGTCTCCCAGATAGGGCTAGCAATAGAGTGAAGGTCTGAAAACGTAATGAGTCTGGTAGTGATACCAGACTGATGAAAGCAGGGCAAGTGATCAGTAATACACGACATCTGCAATCGAACATGAACATGGCGGCGAAGTATTACCTGCAAGAATGCCAGCGAGTAAAGACCTTTGGAAATAAGGTAAAGCCAAATGATGATTGATGCTTGACATATTTGAAACAGCTGGACGCCAACCGACGCGCCCTGTTGAATCTTCTGTTGCGTGCTCTCCAGGAGTCGAGGTTCCAGTTCACGTACATCCGGATTTGTGGACAAACGACAAGCGGTCGTGTACTGTGAGTTCCAGAGAGGTATATGAGCTCAAGCGATGGATGTCCGAAGGATGACAGCTGCTACAAGGTACGTACGATGGCAAATAGCAAGGCTTCATGAGGTCGACCATCTTCTGGACCGTCGAGGCTACTAAGAAAGCTAGGAGCATGGATTGAAGTGCCGCCAAGTTGTCTTCTCCGCCCAAAAAACAACTTGATCCTGAAAGAAATATTAAGTTAATGAACGCTACAGGGTAGGATGAAGAGTTGTGTCGAGCAGCACTGACAAATCTGCCTTCAGTTCTGCCGACATGTATGGTTCTGTCGAGGTGGGGGGTTGTGGAGAGGAAGGAGAAGAGTGATGACTGTTTTGTTTGGAGTTTACATCACCGGAAGAGAACGAGTGTGCGCGGGGTGTAGCGAATTGGGGTGAGGACGAAGATGAAGCTGAGGCTTGAATCTGAGAGTTGGGCGCACTTGGTTCGTCGTTGACATATGACGAGAAGGAAAAGGGAAGTGGTGAGGTTAAAAAATTAGGCTGCTCTTGAGGTTGAATTTGGTACGCTGAAGACGCAGGGGTCATTTGATTCAGTGTCAAGTTATCGTTCTGGCTGTAGTAGTTGAGGAACCAATCGCTCTTGGAATTTTGCACAGAGTGACCCATTACAGATTTCTTAGCCATCAAGTTGTCTTTTGCTTTCTGGATAGCATTCAAGGTATCATCGCTGGCGTAGAAGTTTGACATGATGTTGCTGATTGGGTTGGGCGCGGAGGGTGCGAGCGACTCGAACACCGGCTGAGGTGGGTAAGGCCATGAAGACCGTATTTGGCCAGGAGTTCGTTTGGGGAGCTTTCCTTTCCGAGAGAGCAAGGATTCGAGATCGGCTGCAGAAAGTAACTGCGGCTGTTAGATCTCATTACAGACCCCAGCAGAAGACCAAGCAGGAAACTGACGTACCTATCTTCTGCTCAAGGACGATGACTCTGCTCATCTGTTTTGAGCTTTGATAGACACACTCCAACCGGCCCTAAGGAGGTAACGAAACGAGCGAGCGAACGTCAGAACGAGCACAACGTGGGATGATAACGGTAACATTCCAGACTGAGATTCCAGCCATTGTACCTTTTGACACGACCCACAGGAAGGTTTCATAGCGTCACTTCAGGGATATCATTATTAGAAGTGGGATAATAACACAGAGGTGAGAACTGAAACGACTTTAGAAGACCTGTGAACGCGCCCTCACCACCTCGATTTTTTCCTCCTACACGCCAAACAAGCGGCTCCACGTTTGAGAGCTAGGTTTTCCTTTCTGTTAGATATCGTTTGTCCAGAAGGTCCACCTTCAAACTCATTATTGGGCGGTAATCCAGAAACTGCGTCCATTGCGAAGCGTTGCGTGGCTGGCCACCGGCTAACCGACAAAAGCTGGCCTTAGACCTTAGGAAGAATGTCAACGTAAGAGAAGCACACTACTGCACTTACCTGATAGACAGAGGTCTTCCTATTGGACCAGATGCAGTTTGAGATTCCTTGCTCGCTCATGGCAGCAGGATAGAGCAATGGGGTATGTGCCACTAGCCTGGGGCAGGTCAGGAAGAAATACAAGGCCAAGACTTGAACGTCACTGAGTGAAAGAGAGCCCCTACATCAATCGCCTCTCAAATTCTATTTTCTTCGCTTCGACACACATAACTGGCGCAAAATCCAGCTCCTCGCCAACGTCGACAGTCCCAAAATCCAGATATAGCTCCAGATTATTCTTAACGTATCACCAAATGTCAGGATACCATTTCAAGAACAAGACCTGGCACATTGGTGGTCAACAGCCTAAAACTCAGCTAACGAAAATCCAAAAGCTCATAAAGGACAAGCCATTTGTAGCTTTCGGGTTGCCTTTCATCTCGATTGTGGTTCTTTCGAGCTATTTGCTGAGTGAAATCAATACTGCGAGGTTTGTAGTTGCTCTCTGGTGCATTCTGTGACGTCTGGACGAAATTTCTGCTGATCGCAGCTTCTTGCGGCTCTTCACAGATTTCTGCTTCATGATACTCGAACAACATCGGTAAGCCTGGAATAATAGTCTTCATATTGAATTCCTAGCGCTGACTGGACGGTGCTTTCGCTGCTGTAATAGCTAAACAAAGAGGAAGCTCTCGGGTTGGAAAGCACCAGGAGAAAATTCGATATCAGAGAGGAATATATTGTAAGTTTACTTCATGGGTCAGCTCCATTATCATCTTCTAATTTAACATGCTATCTATGTCAATCAGCGGCTCCAAACTGGAAATGCTGCTCCACTGACGTCCTTTGAAAACAAACGAGTTGCGCGACCTGAAGGAACCGCTGGTGTGTATGAAACAGTTGTCCGATTTCTGACATTTTGTTAACTTCTCGGCTTTCATTTCACTTAGAATGGGGCGAAATGCCTAAATCTAGAGAAGAAGTTGAAGCTGAGAAGAAGAGAAAGTGGGTTTAGCGCAACCTCACCAATCAGTCTTACCAGCCAGCGAAAACCAGATTCATTATACCACTTGCATTCATATACCATTCCTCTTTTATATACATACCATCCCATTTTTTTATTCTGATTTTCGAAAGAATTTGGACTTCGTTCCAAGCCATGACGAATTCAACCGATTTTGCGTTTTCGCATGTCCACTCCTTCTAAGGTCTTCAACAGTCTCTTGTTCAGAGGTTTTCTTTGAGCCCAGAACTACCTCAGAAGATCTCTGACTACCCACTAGACGCGGTTCTGGTTTAGGTCTGCGACATGTCAAGCTCCAATGGCGTTTCGAAGGAAGGACAGAAGGCCGTCGTCACGAACATGTACCTGACCGAGAAGGATCTGAAGAACTTGTCCAAGTACAAGTACTCGGGAGTAGACAAGTGAGTTAGGTCTCTCTTCCTGTTGGTATTCCGGTGGTTTGAGAGCTAAGACAGTTCCATTGGACGGCTGTGGGATACATTTCCCAAAAAAAAATCTGATAGGTCGATCGTCAGTCGATACATCTTGACACCGTACTGGAACTGGCTAGTGACTTTGATGCCAATGACGGTAGCTCCGAATACTGTGAGTCTTACACCTCTCCAGCCCGATTTGCAGTATGAGGAGCAGAAACCAAACCTGACGCAACGCAACGTGCTTCCGGATTGATAGATCACATTATCAGGTCTTTGCATGGTTTTCATTAACTTTGCAACACTACTGTATTTTGATGTGGGATACAACTTGGACAAAGAGCTACCTCGTTGGGTTTATTTCTCATGGGGAGCGGGGCTATTTATCTACCAGAGTATGGACGCGATTGATGGGTAAGTGGCTTCCCACTTTGTATGATTAAGACGCAGAACTGATCTTATAATGTTTTGGAATTTTCAGTAAACAATCCAGGAGGACAGGGATGGCGGGTCCGTTGGGAGAGATGTTTGATCACGGATGTGATGCTATGAACACCACCGTAAGCCAAGGCTTGTTTCGGTGTTGGTTTGAGCACAGCTTTTTACTGTTTTTCTTTTACCCCTATTTCTAGCTTGAGGTTATCATCTGCGCGCACGCTCTGAACTTGGGTCGGAGTTGGTGGACAGTCGCCAGTCAGACGGCAACGCTTGCAAACTTTTACCTGTGAGTGTCATCTCTTCACTCAAGATTGTTGCCAAAAGCGCTAATAGCACAATTACTGCTTGTCAGGACAACATGGGAGGAGTTTCATACTGGTGTGTTGTGCTATTATACTCGTCACTGCCTCTGCGCCGGGTACTGATGGTGGGTTCTATTCTTCACCAGGCACGCTTTACTTGAGCCAGTTCTCAGGGCCAGTGGAAGGTATCCTTATTATTGTTTCCATCTTTTTCATCACTGGTCAGTTTCTCTATCTTTCTAGGAGACACACTGTTGGATCTTGACTTTCCGCTTCATTCGTCTAGGACTCTACGGCCCAGAGTTTTGGGACCAGAAACCTCTTCATGCTCTACCAAGGGTTCTTTTTTCCAAGACGCCTTTGTTGGAGAAGTACATTTACGATCAAGGGATAAACGATTTGTTCATGATCTTTGGTGCTTTTGGATTGGCATCTAACGTCTTCAACAGGTAAAGGTGCTTATTACCTTGTTATCGTCACCATATTGACCCATCTGTACTTCAGTTATGGCAACGTCATCTTAGCCCGACGACGAGCGAAAATGGCCATTCTTCCACCCCTCTTGGGATTGATACCACACGTCCTACACACTCTCTGCTTGTTATCTTGGATCAATGCAGAGCCGTACACTAACATCATCTACTCGTCACGATTTGTGCCTTTCTGTTGCTACTGGGGCTTCAGTTTCGCCTATCAAGTAAGTCGCAAAATTTCATGACCTTGACTTCTGGTCGACGCTGATCGACGCCGATCACTTGACTCAGGTCGGACAACTCATTCTGGCTCATGTTACTGGACAAGGAATGCCCTGGTGGAATGGTCTGATGGTCTGGTCTGCAATCGGTGCGATTGACGCCAATTCCCAAGCGCTGTTTGGAACGTGAGTCGTAGAAATCAGGTTCGTGAGCGCGCCCCCAAACTTATCACTCCGATTGTCTACTAGGGCTCCAATCTTCCATGCTACTGAGCAGTCGACAACATTGTTCATCGGAGTATCAGTGGCTCTGTCATTCCTGGTATACATGCACTTTGTGTACTGTGTCATCTATGCGATGTGAGTCTGCTCTAGCTTTCCTTCTTCGCCTTTGACAATCGCCTAAAAAGAATAAGCTAACTATTCATCGTTGTCATCAAAAGAACAAACTACACTGGAATCGCATGCTTCACAGTCAGGAAAAAGGACGAAGGAGGCGAATGGGTAGAGGCATCAAAGATTAAGAAACAGTAGTCATATAGAAACGATGCCAAAAGAATTTTGAATCTTTTTTAACGCCCATTGATACCTAACCGTAATTTGCTTCAACTGCAACTAGTTTCTCACGTCAAACGCCATCATATCTTTCTGACCTGCAGACTCTCCTCTGTCGGCGCAAGTTGATCAGATAAACGCATCTCAGCGCAATCAAGCGAACGAATGTAAAGAAAAGCAACATTTCCGTTGTGCTAGGACCACGGTTGAGGCATAAATTCGCGCGTTTCTCACGTTTCTCAACAACCCGACCTCAACGGACACACGGAGTGTTGCCACCTCGCGACTGGTTGAAAAGTAGGGATACGCGCCAGCTCGTTTTTTCCTTACCAACCACATCGCTCACGTCGTCGTTCAGTTGTAATTGTCATCGTGAGTGCTTCTCTAGCTTAACGTCATTGGTTACGAGACTGGTGATCTGATCACAGCTCCCCTCATTTCATTTTGTTCCCATCTTGAAATCTCGCCCGCACTCTTCTCGACGATTCCATCTCGATTGGTGATGCTCCCTTAACCTCACGTTGTGACTCTACAGATGTCTAAAGCTTTTGTTCAACTCCCAGCCCCAGACTTCAAGGTATGTTACTACGTTCAATCTTTTGTTCTCTAGAATTGTCGTTCGAGTGGCTTACCGTCCGTTTTCCTTCCGTCGGTTAGGGTGTCGCTGTCAAGGAAGGTATCTTTGAGGAGGTGTCCCTCAGCAGCTACCTCGGATCCTACTTGGTTCTCTTCTTCTACCCAATGGATTTCGTATGTTATCGCTCTCCCTCGCTGGCTCTTTTCCGTATTGCGAGTGAAAAACTGATATCTCGCCATTTTCGGCTGTGATTGTAGACCTTCGTCTGCCCAACTGAGATCTTGGCCTTCAACGAAGCCCTTCCAAAGTTCAAGGCTATCGGAGCTGAGGTTCTCGGTGTCTCCACTGACTCTGAGTTGTACGTTCTATGTTTTCCATTAGTCACGAAGTTGGGCAGGACGCGAAGGCTGACCTTCGGATTTGATCCGTTCTCTTACCATAGCTCTCACTTGGCTTGGGCCAACACCCCAAGAAAGGAGGGAGGTCTCGGACCAGATCTCAAGCTCTCTTTGTTGGCTGACAGTAAGTTTGCGTATTATTTTTAAGACGCCGCTTCTAACGCCATGCCCCAAACTGACCCTTTTTGCTGCTGCTCACAGAATCCATGAAGATTGCTACCGACTACGGTGTCCTCATTCCAGATGCTGGTGTTGCCCTCAGAGGTCTCTTCATCATTGATCCAAAGGGTATCCTTAGACAGATCACCATCAACGATCTCCCAGTCGGAAGGTAAGACGCTTTTCTTATCTGCACCAAACAATGCACAATCATTCGCTGACGTCTCCTCTTGTGCTTGTTACAGATCCGTTGAGGAAACCATCCGTTTGGTCCAAGCTTTCCAATTCACCGATGAGCACGGTGAGGTCTGCCCAGCCAACTGGAACCCAGACACCAACAAGTCCACCATCAAGGCCAACCCAGCTGACTCTGTGAGTCGATCCCATGGTTGGGTTTTGAGCTAGGAAATGTCACTGACAGCATTACTTTCCCGCGCTATTTCTAAACCAAGTTGGAGTACTTCAGCGCCCAAAAGTAAGTAGAGCAACCTGCTCTGCGTCTCTGGAGTTACCTCATATACTTCATTAGATTCATGGAACCCTTTGATCGGTGAACGAGGCTAGATTTCATTTTAGATAGATTTCCAAAACCAGAATTAGACGTCGCTTCCTTTTCTGCTCCATTATTTCCTAGATGAAATTTGAGACGACATGATTTTGACCAGATTTCTCTTCCTTTCTTCTTTCATAGTCCAACTACGAAACGAAAGGCAGACGAAACAGCTGTGAACGGCACTGCTGAAAAGAAAGCGAGAAAATGAGGTGGGCGCGAACTTAGCATATAAACAAATCTGTACTCTACCATACATCCACTCAAAAGGGAGTTGTCCCATATTGCATTGCTGTCTTATCCAAAGGTTTCTTTTGAGGTAAGGTGTGGCGAATGACAATCTTATCAGCCGAAATTTTCTGCGTCGGAGCACAATCGAACTCGACTACGACAGGACGAAACAAATTTTTTCTGAATCAGCTTCAACACTTGTTCAGACATGGCTATCGATACTACTCAAGAGACTTTGGATAACTTGTCTGACATTTTGCTCAACACCACCAAAGTTCACCCTCTCCATGACCGATTCAGAGCGCTTTTCACCTTGAAGGCTGTGGCAGACGACAGAGCAGTTCACATAATTGGCCAAGGTATCATGAAGTTTGTTCAAGCAGCGAATATATAGGAAGCTTACTATGACTTCTCTTGTTTCCTACCTTCGTTTTCGCTCTCGAACTTCTCAGGCTTCAAGGACCCTTCACCTCTGTTGAAGCACGAGTTTGCTTATGTGCTTGGTCAGATGGGGAACTTGGCAGCTCTTCCCATCCTGAGTGATGTCCTCGCTAATATGGAGGAGGATCCAATGGTTCGACACGAGGTGTGTGTAGTTTTCTGCGAAATCGAGTGCAGCTTCAGGTTCTGATCAATTTCACCAATTTCACAGGCCGGTGAAGCTCTTGGAGCCCTTTCATCATCTCTCTCATTACCAATCTTACAAAAGTATCTGAATGACCCGGAACGATCCGTCAGGGAGACTGTTGAATTAGCTATTGCCAAAATCGAGTTCGATAACTCGGAGGAGGGCAAGCAAGAGACAGCCGCCCTCAAAACTGTGTACGCTCAGGCCTCACCGTAGAAGCAGATTCAAATTCTGACCTTGTACATCCTGCGATTGTTTGATATAGCGCCTACAAAACCATCGATCCAGCTCCAGGTGCCTCATCCGACTCTAGAATCATCACTTTACCTCAAATCGCAGATCTTCAGTCTTCGTTGATGAACACCAAAAAGCCTTTGTTCCTACGATATAGAGATATGTTCACCCTCCGCAACGCCTACCCATCAACGTCAAAAGCAACCGACGAAGCAATTGTCTTAGCTCTCGCTTCTGGCTTTAAAGACACATCAGCTCTCTTCAGGCACGAAATTGCGTACATCTTTGGACAGCTGAGCTCCTCTTACTCTGTGCCTAGTTTGGTTGAGGTTTTGAGGGACACAAAGGAGGAAGTCATGGTTCGACATGAAGCTGCTGAGGCTCTGGGTGGCATTGCATCGGAAGGTGAAGATGGCAGTGCCGGTGTTTTAGATATTCTGAGGGAGTTCGCTGCTGATGAGACTGTGGAGAAGGTGGTGAGGGAGAGTTGTATCGTTGCGGTTGACATGTGGGAGGTCAGTTCCAATGCTTATTCCTTTTGGTTTATGGAATCCCGTTCACTGACTCTCTTCCGCTGGATGAACCCTTAGTATGAGACCTCTCAGCAGTTCCAGCCACTCGACGGAACAAAGTCCGGTGAAGAGTCCGGTTTGACTGGGTTTGAGAAGTCGCTTGGAACAATGTAACTCTTCACAGTTGCACATCATTTGTTTCGACACGCTACTATATGTTTTCAGAGATCTTATATGCCATATACCCACTTCTTATGTAAATCTTTGGGACCGGGAGGAAATCAGAACTCCGCCAAAACAGAAGCGGTTGATCTATGCCAAAGCTTTCACCAACGACATCAGGCTTGAAATGGCTGTAGCTCCTCTGGGATTTATTGCATACCTTCATTAGGAGCAGAGGCCCTCAGCTCTCCTTAGTTTCTCCCCGTACCTTGGCCCGGGCATTCAAAATGGTTGGGGAGTTGCCTTCCTCCTTGGAGAAGCTCTTACCCAATGCCAAATTCATCATCCGAACATACTCAGACGCCTGGTCAAGACTCAGTAACAAGGCATTCATGGGGGATCTGCATGTAGACACGTCTCAATCGAAGGAATTCAAGAAGGCTCATGGTTTGTTCAAAAGTTCGTATTCTGTCCGCCCCCCCGGCGTGTGTGTTTTTTTTGTAATGAGTTCAGGCTTTAGGCTCACAATCCTAACGGCTCCTCCTTTATGCTTCATGAAACAGTTGATAAGAAGAAGTTGTTTGGTCAACGTATCCTTATCCAGCCAGATGAGATTTTCCCTGAGGAGTCACCTGAGTCTTCGTCGACACCCCTAGCGACGCTTCAAGCTCTGCTGGAGATCAATACAGCCAGTTTTCGTTAGTGCTGGAGATTTCACTTTCAAAGATGTTTGCTATGCTGATTTCTTTTTGCTGATATCATAGTTCTCACATTGACATTACTGTCACTCTCTTCCAATTCGACGTCACAAACAGCAAAGAAATACCAAATTGACACGCTACTGGAGCTAAGGGACAAGATGTTCACCTGTGTATATGGACTTTCTGAGTATATTAAAGTCAAGTCCGCTGATTCTTCTGGAAAGGGTAACAAAAGGAGGATCTGGAGTCAGGAGAGTGTCAATTTGGAGAAGTTTTGGAATCCCATGAGCAACATCAGTGTTGTGGTAGGTCTCACATCTTATCTGGTCAATGTGTTCTGTACAGTCTGACACCTCGTTATTCTCACAGGTGTGCTTGTTACTGGACAAGAAGAACTCTGAGAGCCTCTTCCGAGCGGACTTCCTCTCATCATCATCGACAAATATGTTTGCATCTGTCTTGAGTTCCGAGGAAGCTACATTGGATGCGAAGAAATCTTATATCGAGTTTCTGGATCGAACAGATGTCGTGACATCAGTGCAGAACTTCAGTGGTGAGGGCTGGAGGAAAGACTGGAGTGTCAAGGGCCTCGTTGAGAGCTTGGGAGATTTTTCAATGGCTGCAGTGGTGAGGAATACGTTTTCAAAGAAGTACGTATTATCTCCTAGGCGAGAAACTTAGCGCATAGTGGTGGCCTAATTTCAAAGTTATTTGTTTACAGTCCCCATTCATCAACCCCAGGCACGTCCTTCGACTGGCTTGCTCCCCAAGGTGACGCTGTCCAGTTGACCAATGAAGACTTCAATGCTAGTGATGAAGCCCGAACTCAGCGACCAGTTCAGAAAAAGAAGCCGAAAAAGAAAGCCAAACGCCAATCTCGAAAGAAATCGAAACAAGTGGCAGCGCAAAAGCTCGTTATCGAAGCTTCAGAACATTTATCACCACCTCGACGCATGTCTTCACTGCAACAATCACCACCTACTCGCCAGCTATCGCCTCCTCGAAATCTCACCAGAACAAGAAGGAACCCGGCTGTCACTAATAATGGAGAACCAAAACCTCCTCTTCGTGCTTCTTTACGACGACAACCTCCTCCACAAGCAAAAGCACCAGGATTGGAAGTGGAAACTGAGTCAGAGATCATTGATGACTCGGATATGGAGGCAATTGAACCTCTCACACAAGCGAGTGAGGAGGATGATAACGATGACGATGTGGAAGATGAGTATCGTCCGGAGGAAGAAGTTCAAATCTCGTCGAATGGTGATGATGAAGGCGAGGATGAAATTGATGTGGAAGATACTCCAAAGCCTAGGCGTCGAGGAGCAGAAGAGTACGGTAAATGGGCAATCTCAAGCAAGAAATCGACGGTCAGCAAACCGAAGAAGTCATCTCGGACGAAACCTAAATCTTCACTCTCAAAGCCATTGAACCCAAAGAAGAGGGTCAGAGAAGATGACGACGACCTTCCTCGAGTCCTCTTCGAGTCTAAGATGCAACGTCATGAAGTAGATGATCAATTGATGAACGATGGTGATAACATGACGGAAGACAGCTCATCGGAAGAAGACATCGATCCCAGGTACAAACTCCCCTCCGAAATCCTGGACAAGATTATAAAGCAACTTAACAACAACGCCAATTATCAAGAAGTCATCGCCCAATTTGCCCACACAGCGATGGTCGGCGGTGTCCCTCTTCTCTCAGCACTCCAGCCAAAACAGATCTCGTCCGACGACAGTAATGCTACCAACATAGTAGGAATCGAATGGGAACCAATAGAAAACCTCGTCAATTCCTCAGCTGATCTGCCACATGATTTCCAACGTGACGAGGAAGTCATCAATGGAAGAGGATATCAACATCTGAAAAGGAACTGGCCGCGAGGTCGCGACGGGATCAGGCAGAACATTTACAATCAGGGTAGAAAAGAAAATAATACAAGAATTGAATGGAGTGCGGAGGAGAATAAATGCTTCATCACTGCGTTGAAGGAACTTCAAGGTGTTAAAAACGTATGTCGTCCAAAGCCCTCTGGAACCGCGAGTCGTTTTGAACTAATCAAGATCTTCTTAAGCGTTACTCTAAAATCATCCATATGCATGGCCCTAAAGGAACTCACTCTCAGACTCTTCGTGACAGGAATCCGGTCAGCTTGAAGGACAGAGTGCGGAACTTACATCTTCAGTGCCAGAGAAAGGGGGAAACAGTACCGTCATATTTAAAAGATGCCTCTGTCGCCTCTTGAAGCATTGTAAAGGTGGCTCGTTCTGACGACCGGAAGCCTCAGATGAGAAAGTACTTGGTGAAGGCGGTCAACGTATGTAAATATGAGCATAGAACAGATGGACGGTTAGGGTTTGTCTATCGTTACAGGCACCGTATGGATTTGATTTGTGTAACTTATTCAGTTCTTGTATGAATTCAAGCTTCTTACTTGTAAGGTTTGATACTGCATTTGCGTGTAAGCAACAACAATAAAAACGTGAGGCGGCCGCTGACGCTCAAGGTCATCAGTCCTGGGAGCTTAAACGCTGAAACAGCTGGTAAAGGGGTTTCATGCAAGGCAATTCATTTGCTGAACTAGCTCAGAAAAGAAAAGCCAGAGGAACGACCTCAGCCTCGCGGTTTCTCAGCTCGCCTGCCTCAACTCCAAATCAACAGCAACAGCAGCCTGAGAAGCAGCTCAGTGTCGACACACAGAAAACAGTGGATGACGCTCAAACGCTCACCCCAGCTTCAGCCAGTTCGTCGTCCCATGCATCACTCTACCGTCGGTCAAAAATCGTCGAGGGTGCTCGCGAGCTTCACCCAGCTTTGAATGACCTCGAAGTGCGGGAGGATCCAGTCAAAGGCAGAGGGGTTTGGGTAAAGAAATCCGACAACAAAGGGAAGGGGAGAGATACTAGCATCAAGCCAGGTAGCTAGCTAGATTCTATCTGTGATTCAAAATACGAATGCAACTGACTCCTCCCTGCGCTGGGTTGCAGGTACCACGCTGCTTCAAATCAGGCCGAATGCCTCAGCTCTCTCAACCACTTATCTATTCTCAACCTGTTACAACTGCTGTCTCTCTATCGAAGAAGTTAGTATCGTTGCATTCGCCAAAAAGAATAGGACAGTGTCTGTTTTCGAAACCTTGAAGAAATGCGCTGGCTGTGGTATAGCAAGGTTTTGCTCAAAAGTAAGCAGCTCAAGTGACTCATGTGGAAGCTCGTTCTGATAGTTGGAGGATTGTCATTTTGCCGTCATAGAGCTGTCAAACCGAGTCCTGGTCGACAACCCACGCCGTCGAATGCAAAGGATTCAAGCGCATCAAGAAATCCTTCATTACTTACAAGGAAGCTCAATTGGCAGAATCTTCTGATTCTGCAACATTAGGACAGCCTCATGATGAAGACTTGGCTTGGTTGCCTACTGCAGCAGTTCGGGCCGTTGGTTCACTTGTCATTAGGCGTAAGAAGGAAAGAGAAGCTGCAGGGGGTAAAGATGGTGCTTGGGTAAGCGGGTCTTAACTTTTCATTACAGGCGATTAATCTAAGCACTTAAATATCTTTGTATTTGGAAACAGTGGCGCCAAGTTGCTTCGCTGCAGTCGCACCAAATGGCGACAAGCGCAGATGGGCTACCCAGTCCTCACTCTCAACTTGCCATGCATCTTGGAATGTATCTAGGATTCCTTTATGCAACGGGAAATAATGATGACGGGTCAAAGCCAGCGGATATGCAGTTGTTTGGATTCAGAGATGTTGGCGAAGTTCTAAGCTTTTGCGCGGCGGTGAGAGCTGACAGCCAGATTACGTCGTAGCCTCACTAACGATACGATCTTTGTGCTACTTAGTTCCTTACAAATTCCTTCACGTTGTCGTCGCCATCCCTTGTTCCCATCGGCGTCGCCATCTCTCCAACTACGGCCCTGTTTAATCACTCCTGCAACCCCAACGCCGTAGTGGTGTTCCCTTTTGGATGCACCCAGTATGACGGAGGGGGAATGAACGTCGTCGCCATATCCGAAATCAAGCCTGGCCAAGAAGTTGTTACTGCCTACATCGACATTTCGATGCCCAAGGACTTAAGGAGGTCCGAGCTAAAGACGAGGTATTTCTTCGACTGTGACTGTAGGCTTTGCAATTACGAAAAGGATGGATGGATTGATCCTAGAGAAGCCCTGATATGTAGAGAGGCAGGATGTGGTGCACTCACTTGTACCTTGAGCACTCTTCGAGGTTGGTACCCGATCAACGGAAGTTTAGTCATGATGCTGACGAATTTATTCATCGGAATAGCTTCTCAATCTTTGAGTCTGAAGTGCCCAAATGGTCACCCGTTTGTGGTCCTCCCTGAAGCCTCAAGTGTGATCTTTGAGTCTGTCGAACGGGGTAGTACGCTGATTGGGAAAGATGCGCAAGGGCACTTTTCTCGTAAGTTACTTTCACAGCCGAAGATATATCACATCGAGCTCAAATTCCATCAATTGGTCTAGATATCAACGATTTCCTAGCTTCGGGTGGGACCGAAGTTATCGACACTCTCAGCACTTTCCTCTCTCCCACAGCACATCCGCTGCTATCGCTCCTCTCCACCATTTCAACACTTCTTATCAGCTCCATGGAGGAACATGGGGTTATCAATGGTCGGCTGCTATTGGATGCTTTACTCAGTCGTCTCGCTGTCGTCGAAGCCAACTCTCAAGTCTTTCCATCAACTCACCCTGTCGTCGGAATCAGCATTGCCAGCGTAGGAAAGTTACTTCTGGTGCCAACCACTATTGAAGAAAGTGACAAAAGCCTGTTGCCTTTACGATATGGGAAGGTCCTACCTCGAGACGATCTTGCTAGGATGCAGTTAGCTCAAATGTCGCTTCATCGCGCCCGTCTGATTCTATTCGCAGGCCTTGGGAGTCGCGGAGGGGTGGTGGGAACTTCAGTCGAAGACACTCTGGAAGGTATCGAACGTGAGATACGTTTGCTAAAACAGGCCAATGTTGAACCTTGAGAAAAAATTATCGATACATTGTGAGATAGAGCAGGTGCAAAGCACCTTTGACAGATACGCAAGAATAGAAAGATGAGGCTTCTATTGTAAAGGCAGCAAACCTACATCATCAACCTGAGTTGGAAGTTGAGGGGGGAAATATGAATCATGAGCTTCCAGCACAGGCTTGGGAGTTGCCACTTCGCTGCCGGGGGAAGTGGTGAGGGCTACGGCTCCAGTGTATTGTTTGAAAGGATCGCCTGTGCAAGCGATATGTGATCAGATGAAATACAAACTGAGAGAAAGAGATGTGATGCATACCTTGGCCAGAGTTGATAGAGTTAACCGCTTGCATCGCCTCGTGCCGTTCAACAGTATCAGGGAAAGCGTAACCATTCACCTCAAATCCTGGTTGAACCATGCTCGTAGAAGGACTTGGTACGTCTAGCTGTAGTGCCGATTCCAGGCTCTCGTCTTCAATGATGGGTTCTTGATCACATTCTGGGATCATTTCGGAGGTGCGACTGGATGGACTAGTGTTCGACCGCGTCGGCGCTGGCATAGAAAGGGCGGATGAAAAGGAGCTACTTCTACTGCTGCGGCTGGGTGGCGGAGCTTCAGGTACTGCCCAAGCCATCCTTTCTCGCACATCGAAAGATTCATCGTCCTGCAGGGACTCCATTAGCTCGACAAAAGCGGCAGATGAGCTTTTCCAATCCTGGACAGGTCCGCCTGCAACTTCTACCATTAGTAAGGTTCAGTTATCAAAGATAGTGTGAGTGACACTGACCTAGAGCGCAAATTTTCTGACAGCATCTGGCTGCAGCGTATCTCACGTCAACAACCGGATCGTTCATGACCCTCACGATGTTCGGCACGATACGCTGAACCAGGAACTCCGGTGAAGCAAGACGTTGCTCTAGTACTGCTTCCAAACACTCAACGAATGTCTTTCGCATACGGTATGTGGGACTAGCGGAGAGTTCGATAAGAACTTCGTCCAGTGCATCTCGAGCGTCCAAGCTTGATGCTCCCGTTCTCGCTGTCACATATACTCTGGGAACCTGTAAAATAGGTTGGATGAATAAGTTTGACTTTCATGTTGCCAGGTAAGAAAGAGAAGCCGACTCACAGATTTAACAGTCGCCTCACGAACAGCAGCCACTCGGTCAATCAGGCCAACTCTCATCAATGACGTTACCAAGAACCGACCCTGTGTTTCCATCACCAAGGACTCTGAGAGCCGTGGAAGTAGTGACATCAGGCGTTCCCGCAGCCGCCAACTAGTTAACTTACCCTGGACGAGCAATTCAGCTACTTCCAGGATTAAGGGCCAAGCCGTGTCTGGATCGAGCGCAATTAGGAAAACATCCATGTTTTCCATCAAGCGCTCCCTGATATCGTCAACATCATCTCCCAAACATTTTCTGAAGAATGGAACCATTTCCGTGGCAGCAATCTCGCTACCGACTATTTTGACCATCTCGTGGAGGGAGGCTGCAAGACTTCTGCGGACTTTGTCGTTGTCGTCGTTGCACAGCGTTTGGTAAAGAGGACTGAGTTTGAACCAATTTTGCCTTCCAACGGAAAGAGCTACAGCAGGGAACTGAAGATACATGCAAAAGACATGTAAGAGGGCGTCAAGCTTAAATTATGTGTTAAGAAAACAGCGAGATGGGCTTACGTTGAAAGCGCAAATCAGGGACTTCTTTTCACCCTCACTCACAAAGAAAGTATGAGCGGCGCCAAGCATGAGTTTCGGTTTCTCAGCTACAGCTTTGTCTGCTAAAGTGCCACGTTCTCCAAGGAAGTGAGCAATGAGTTCTTCAGGAACTCCCTCTGGGTCTTCATGGAAGGTGTGGATGAGCTCTCCAAGAATCTCTAAAGCGGTGGTTTGGACCTGGATTGACTCATCGTTTCGGAAAGCATCCATGTGATTCTGGGCGTGGTTTCGGCGAAGATTTGACGGATAAAGCAATTTGCATATGGCTGGAAGAGCAACACAAGCCGCTTCTCTGACGTGCGGGCTCTCATCCCGAGCGAATGTCTCGAAGAGAATGAGCTTTTTTAAACAAGAGAAAAAATTCCAAATGAGTGATCTGGCTCATACCAGGTTGTGAGGTTAATCAAGAAAAACATACCAGCTGATCCGAGATATCCTCTTTGTTTAATACTCTAGCGAGAGATCCCATTGCCAAAGCAGCCTCGCGTCTGACCGCAAAAGAAGCATCAAAGCGCATGTGCAAGACTTCTGGGAGGAATTGGCTAGCAATGATTTCATCTCCTTCAAACACTCCTGAGTTGACGACAGCGCTGATCAGGTTCATGGCGAGAAGTCTTCCATGGCAAGCTTCCAGTGCGAGTTCATTTTCATACTGGGAGTTTCCTTCTTGACCGTATTCTTGACCATACTCGCTCCATTCTTCTTCTCCAAAGCCGCGGCTATCCCTTTCAATGGCTTCAGATGTAGCATATGGTGCAGCAGATCCCAGCAGGGCAGTAGTTGATATCAGAGCCGACGGGTCCAAAACGTCTGTAGAAGTAGCATTGTTTGCTGGTGCAGAGGGCTGTTGAATGTCCATAGGCAAATTGTACGTCCCAATTGAAGACAGAGGGTCAGGTGATTCGGCTCTCTCAGCACCATCTTCAACTCCCGGACTGAAATCGTGACAGCTCTGGGACGCATTCCAGTCGAACGAGTTGAATCCAGCTGGATTGCTTAAGATTTGTTCGTTCGTTCCTTCTCCAGCTTCCGAGTGAGCCCCAAAGGAAGCACCATCCTCCAGTCGAGCCATTCCAATCACAATAGCTTGAACCAACTCGTCCTCGATCATCTTCCTCTCTGCATCTTCGAGGGGATGAATGCGGTGAAGATGTGGTCCTACCTGAGAGGGATAGGTTTTGATTGATCCAATCTCAACGTGACGCTCGTGCCACGGGTCGTACATCGAGAGCTCTTTACGGCGCAACCTAGCGAGCAGAGTGATGATGGCAATTTTGGCTTGTTCTCCCACCTCTGGACTCTGACTCATCAGAAGAGTTCCAATGAGTGGAGTGAAAATTTGGACACTGATGACGGGTCTTGGAGCGAAGACAGCTAGCGGCTGCAATTCTTTGCCCTCCGGATCATACATCGTTTCAAAGGGATCTCGAGAATCTGCAACACTGGATGTTGTTATTGGTGCGGAGCTGTCTACACTAATTGAGGTCGTAGTGTCCTCGGCGGTCGAGTTGATGGCGTAAGAAGATGAAGTTGTCGAGTCGGGGCTTGGTGAAGGTCCGTGAGGAGAAACGCCCATCAAAGGAGCGAAAAGTACACTCGAAACAGCATTGGAAACAGCTACTTGCACTGCTTCCGGATCTTCAATAGTTGGGCATCTTACGAAGTTGAGGCCTTCAGATGAAACTGTTGCTGTGAACGGTGCCAATGTTTCATGACCTTCTTCCACTTCAGGCTCTACATAATCGTCCATATCGGAGATCAAACGGCAACTGGTGTAGAAGAACCAGAGAATTTTGTGAAGAGATGGCGCAAGGGCTTCTCGTACAGTTTCATCTGAGCGAAGCAAAAAATCGTCAATTGGAATGAAGCAGCAAGGTGCCTCGCGGAATGTACTCACCCTCATCCGTTCCCAAAGAGTTCAGCAGGGGTAGGATGTACTCCACCGTCTCACAGGGATCAACATCTTCCAGCCAGTCTCCGATGACTCTCGCAATGAACGCTCTGATGGAGTAACCGATCAGTCACAGCACGAAAATGAAGACAAAACCTTACAAGAAATATTAATCCTTACCGATGGTGCGGGTATTCGCTTTTGGTCAGCAAGAAAACGCGTTCCAGTACAGATAGGCTGGGATCGTCTAGGTTCAGATCTGCCTCGTCGTGAGACTCCGCAACCACGTCCAGTTCGTCTGCAGTGAGGGGACTCGAGAATCCAGCTGGTGGGGGTGATCTTGATATTAACGGATTTGGAGGCAGGAGTGATATTGGTGAAGAAGCAAACGAAGGAGAATGTGGGAGGCTAGAGTCGTCGAGATTTTCAGGAGATGAGAAGATCTCGTAGTCATCTGGGTTCGAGGACGGAGGGGTATCAACCGAGACGGGTATGTCTTCTGGCACCGCATTGTATGGATCTGGAAGTTCTTCCAGCGGTGTGAAGTACTCAGAGTCTGTTACTGACCACGCTGGAGAGCCAGGTGTAGCATGGATAGACGAAGACACCAGATCTGACTTCCGCCGAAGGAACGCACCTTTAGGGTCAGCGAATTGAATTATGTTTTCATTGACTTCCCCTGTCGGCCGTCTCCAACTGGGAGGTATGACAGGACCGGAAGGTGATGGTATACTTGGTGGATAAGGCGTAAGGGGATTGTCGTTTGACATCTCATCAGGTGGTGATGAATCTGACAAGTCAACGACTTTTTGATGGTCTGATGGAGTTGCGTCTGGTGTTAATATTGAAGACTCTGGTTGTTTTTCTCTGGCCCTCTCACTGATGGGCTGCTGTATGACCGGAGTCTGATATTCGTCAATGAAGGGTGGTGGAAGCTGCTTTGGTAAGGGTCTAGGGCTGAGGAGCGGAAGCATCGTCGGTTCCAAAGGCAGATCTGACGGCTCTTCTTGTGCTGTCGGTTCTTGAGCTGTCATTTGAGAGAGGAGCGGTGATGGCGAAGAGGGGTAACGTAGAGACGAAGGTGAAGCAGGGGATGTTGGGAAAGATGGTGTAGATTGAGAAGAGTTCTCTAGCGGGGCGACAGATGATACAAGAGGAAGTGTTGTACTAATGTTATGGACATTGGAGTTCGAAGGAGGTGGTGACATGGTTCCAGAGGGTAATCTGGGATGCGAACTGCTTGGTGAGGATTTCCCTACAGGGGTGTTGCGAAGTGCAGCACCAAACCCATAACTCGTTCTCCTCTGATGATCTGGCAAATGCCCAGCTCCTACTGGCGAGGCATCTCTCGGCGGCGGTTTACCGCTGCCTCCCAGTCTAGGACTCCCTTTACCATGAGAGATGCTGGTAGGTGATGACGCTGATCCCATCACAGGAGAGGAAGATGAATTAAGAAAGTTGTCAGAGTAGACTGGCGGATGATAGTGTTGATTTCTGGAACTAGATGACGAGTTTGACTCAGATGCTGTTGACCCCGGTGTAGAACTTCCTCCAGGAGTTGTGATAGATGACCCTCGTCGATGACCAACGGACCTCTGAAGCAGAGAGCTAGCAACCATCGGGCTTCCTGAAGATGCAAAAGAGCTCTTCCGTATAGCAGCTGCAGACGGCGTGGGGATGTAGGTTACATCCAAGGGCGATGTGGCTGGCCACACAGAGTCATAAGCTGTGGTTGCTGAGAACGACGAAGATGATTGGTCATCAGAAGACGGGGATGAGATGGTAGAGAGAACTGAAGAACGATAAGAGGCCATAGGCGGTAGATGATGGCGAGAGCTGCGATGTTCGCGGGGCGATATTGTGTCAGATGTCGGCAGGCTGATGTGTAGAGGTTGAGGTGAATGATCTGAAGCTGATGATCCTGGAGTATCAACTGGAGAGCCTACAGAATTTGAGTGAGATGAACCCTGGGATGAGTGAGCAGGTTCTTTGCTGCTTAAAGGGTATCCCTCCTCGCTTGAACCAGAGGCTTTTGGATGGCTGATACCTGAGATACCCAGATCAAACTCTGCTGCTTGAACCCTCGGACTATTTCTGGGAGAGTTTCCTGTTTTGGGTGATGCCCTCAGCTGCAATTCCGAAGCACTCAATCTCCTCGGTGACCCTGTCCCGCTTCCATCATTGGACCCAGCGCTACTCCCCGACTTCGAATGTGTGGATGAAAACGCTGCTGGAGGGTTGAAAGCCGGTGGTGGGGTTGGCGGAAAGTGTAGTGGGCTAGGGATCATGACATGATTTGGATGAGGGTGGTGATGCGAGTACACGGAAAGTCCAGGAGAGCCAGCAGGAGAGCCTTCGGTACCTGAAGAGTTGTCAAAGGAAAGAAATGTCAGCTTCTACCATGTGATGTATCCGAAAACTTCAACATAAACTCTCATGGGAAACTCCGAGCGAGTTTCTAGCTCTATAGAGGGCGTGGGCTTAGTCACGCAGCCTAGCAAATCAACTCTTGCACTACCACACCAGCCGACGCAGTGAACCTCACACCGCCAGCAAAAGAGGCCTCGCCGTTTCCATCTCCTTTGAAGTAGTACAAGGCTTGAGAAGTTATGTACTCACTGTGCGCATGAGACCCTTCGCTCCCTCTGGGAGAACCTCGCCCGTCGAGACTCCCATCATTTGAAGTTGAAGAAGTCGAGCTGCTATACTTGTGGTGCGCTGAAGCAAAAGCAGGCGGACCGTTGAACTGTGCTGGTGGTGGGGGTGGCAGAGTAGGAGCATGGGATGGACCAGAACCAGAATTGTTGCTTGAAGAGGAAATGGTTGACGAACTCGGCGACCCTGTGGTAAAAATCACGCATCGTATCAACAAAGTAGGCCACACACACTATCATGTCCTCTTGAGATTTTTTCATTCAAACTCACCCTGAGGCAGAGTGGGACGTCGTGCTTCTTCGAAGGAGGATTCAACCATGACTTAAGACGACGTTTACCCCTTCCACCAAGGTTCTCAACCCCTCTTTTAGCTTCCAGCACTCTACGATTCGGTTTTTAGCCTTTCTAGCCCTTTGCCTATACCAATGGCCCGGGTACACGCTTTGAGAGGCTCTTCAAGTCGGCTCCTCCCTCTCTACCGAAGCCAAGCAGAGCCAGAGCCTGGGCGACTACAGTGTTGAAAAGCTTATTGAGGATCAATTGAATCAAGCAAATCTTTTACAGCAATTAACGTGTTTCTTACCTGAATGTGAAGTATTTTGAGGCAAGATATGGTTAGAGGGCAAAACTCGAACGAATGACGACAGATGCCTTCTCGATAGCCCTGACCAAGTTTATTTTCAGGATTATTCCAGATTTCTGGTAAAGACGGAGGACTATAGAACTTTGAGTGTAGTTAAAGTCACATCAGCATGTTTTCAGAATTTATTTATTTGCTTATATTCACCGAAGTCCCGTGAGGTTGAGACAAGTTACCTTCAAATGATCACGGAAACTCTCAAGGCAGTAGGTGAGATAAACCAAAGCTTCAGATGTATTAAGTAAAGAAGAAGAGTCTAAGAAGCTATGAAGTCTTAGACAGCGCGAGGGAAAGCATGCCATTCATTGAAATGCCGACCCATCTCCTCTTCAGCTCCGAATGATTAGGTCTTTAGTCACCAAGTCACTTGTACCAGGCGCTATTAGGTTCGCACTCACAGCCAAATATCATCCTCACTTTGAATCTTGAGTGGACCGAGCTGTCGAAGCACCATCTGTGTGTTTCTACTCGATCGCGATGAGCGTAACTGCACGCGAGCTGTCTTTTTTGCTGAGATGTGACCAAAGAGTCCTTCTTTCCATTTGCTGTCATAATCATTAAGTGAAGAACCATGAAGATCAAGAGATATAAAAGTAGTACAAATATGCCTGCAACCCCATAATAGACGCAACAATAACAAGTGACAGAACAAGTCTACAAAAGGACGTGTTTACGTCGAGGACGGGAAGCATCTTTCCACAGAATCAACATTGTTTCCCCACCAGTTGGGCTACATTGAAAAAGGCATTGAGAGTTAGTAAGTAGTGAGAAAGTGACAGATAAAGCAGTGAAATACCGCTCACCATTGTAATCGTCGCAGCGCCACTGAAGGAGAGGAAGAGAGCTGGTCAGGACATGCTTCAACATATACTGGATGAAAAGAGATGCTCACGAGAAGGCGACAAAGATGAGAAGCAAAGATAGATTGTAACCAGTATCGGCTGCAGCACCAGAAAGGTAGGCGTATTTCTTCCAGAACTCATATTTGTACTTCTTGATCCAGAGGTGATTGACAGAACCGAGGATGAACCAGGTGAGGAAGGTGTTGGAAATGTTACCGTAGAAGTTCTCGAAGGTGGTAGCAAAGATTGGGACATTGACAAGGTCAAATCTTCTTCTTGGGAAGAATCGGTGAAGAGCGTAAAGGATCATTGGAAGACCAGCACCAAGAACGAAACCGTAGAGCATAGGCTTGTACATTGGGTCGTCGAAGAGTCGTTTCTTTGTAATGGAAGATCGTGTAAGACGTCGAAAATATCATCAGAGATCAACAAATGGTGCCAAAACTTATTCTGAAACTTACAGGACCAATCAAAGCGAAGGCGATTCCCTGGTTATTCAAACTAGTGACGGTCTGACCAGTCCATTGGCTGTTGTAACGATATCAGTGCCCCATCGCATCAAGGAAGAGCATTTCAGAAGCCACTCACTTGTTTGGATCTATAGCAGCTCCAGTAAGGTAGTCACCTTTGGTTTTAACAACCCAGCTGAAGTAATGAAGATTCCTTGGTCAGCACTGAAAGGAGACTGGCTCGGTGTCATGACATACAGAATGGTAGCGTAGTTGACTGGAACGCCGACACAGATACCCCAGACTTGAGCCCAGAGGACGGAGCGTGGAGGGATGTGGAAGTAGTGACCAAGCTTCATATCTGACAGCATGGCTTGAGCCTCGTACCAGCACTGACCGGAGATGACTCTGTAGGAGAGAGATCCGACTGGATGGCGAGATCCACCAGCATTGATAACATAACTGATGAGAGAAAGAGATGGGTGAGAACTTCAATCATGTCAGAATGAAGGTCTTAAATAGTCTTACCCGTAGAATAGTTCATTGAAATATCCGACTGGCATCTGGTAACCGGAAATGGCACTGTATTGAAAGAAAATAAAGCGGTGTCGTCGGGTCAGCTCACGCGAGTCATCTGTTCAATAAATGACAGATACACTCACTAGATATAGCCCATAGGCAGAACGATACAAGCACCGAAAGCAACACCAATGAACAGCGTGTAGATGGGCATGTACAGGACACCGCTGGCGGTTAGACCGATGAGAGCGCAGAAGGGTAAGAAGAAGAGGAGAGCATTCCACCACCATGGAACCCTGAACAGCAGTAAGAAAAAGAGAAATCAGTAAAAGAGAGAAATATTTGATTTAGAAAACATGACAGACTGTGGGTAAACCTTGATCATCTGGGTAAGTTTGTCATTGTGGGCAGATTTACCAGATCTCTGGGCTTTGATGGTCTTGTAGATCATTGGACCTTGGAAGAGAACCAAAGAAACGAAAGCACCAAGGTAGGCAACATAAGAGAAGAAGTAGCCCCATCTCAACTGAGCGCTCATCCTTGGAGGACCGACCTGCTCGAAGAGCGCTTCATTTAGTGCATAGGAACCGGGGATCATCATCTAGCAGAGTAAAAAGAAATCAGTCGATGAGGAACAGACCATCAAAAGAAGGCACCAGAGAGAGATGGGAAGTCACATACCTTAGCAGTTGGGTATTTTGTGCCGTTCTTCAACCTGAGGGTCTGGGACTGGATTGGGTACTTGTCACTATCCCAAACACCAGTAAAGTAGCCAATTGGGACAAGGATCCATGCGCCAATAACGCTGGCAACGAAAATGTTGACCTAAGCAGGGAGAATCATCCAGTCAGATGAGATGTGATTTTGGTGCTGTGGAGGTTGGGGTCACTTACTTGAGTCCAGTATGGGTAGTAGATCAAAGAAGAACCAATGTTGGACCAATCCAAGGTGAAGTTCATGATACCAGCTCCACCAAGTCCAGAGCCCAGGAAGACAGCAGTTGGGTTCGAAGTCACCCAGCAGATGAAGGACAACGATGAGAGCATGGGGAAAGCATATTCGGGCAACAGCTCCCATCTGTTGAGGTTTCGAGAGTGTCAAGACGCGAACGATGCCACAACCACGATCATTATTGACTTACAGGAAAAAGATGAGGATACCAAACCAGAACACCCTCATTTGCTTCTTGGAGGTGTTGGAGTCGCTCTCCATCGAGCTTCTCATAGCCTTGAAGACGGACACTTGTTGCAAGGTGAGAGGGAACATGGTAACTGAGAACGACATGTGGGCATTAGCTACGCATATCGCAGTTGGAAATGTCTCTCTCTGGTACTCACGAGGGTTTTCAACCAAGAAGACTTTTGCGAAGGAGGCGAAAGAGAAACCGATGAAAACAGCGGACAACATGAAGATGATTGCGAGCCAGCCGTTCATCTACAACGAAGCAAGAACAGTCTGATAATGTTTATATTTGAGAGAGAAAGGATGAAAGCTTACAGGAGTATCGTAGAAGACAGCTAGAGGCGCGAGAACATAATCACCCAAGTTGTTGGTAGCACCAGTGTTCGCAGCCAAAACGATGGCGACGTGTTCTTTGACGGAAAATGGACCAGGATTGAGATCAAAGGTAAAACGTCCAAAGCCAATCTTCTTAGATGGAAGTCCCTTGGCCAACAATCTACCCAAGTAAAGAGTGATGATTTGGACGAAGTAAACTGAGTAAGGAACGTAGGTGGTTCTGAAAAAACCCATTTGGGACAAGAAAGCTCCAAGAGCGGTGAAAGCTCCTGATAAAAGGAAGAATCTCCAAGTCAAGACTGGAGGGGGCAAGTGAAAAGAATTAACAGTGCACTCTAAGTGGATCATCACAATTCCAGTAACACGAAACTGAAACTCACCAGGAGTGTCAACGTCATCTTCGAAGTCACACAGCTCTCTGACAATGAGAGGAAGACAAGAATAGGCTGGATCTTCATCGTCGCCTGCGATAGGGAGAGTCAAGGTGGTGTGGTGTCAGGAAAGCGAACAGCGAAAACTTCGGTGGAGTCGGCCCTCACCTTTTGCGTCTACAACGTCTTTGCCTTCGTCATCAGACAAACGTCCAGCTTCAACAATGTCGTACTTGGCATCAGAGAAGTCCTTCTTCTCGTCAGCGAAGTCTGGGACGTCAACTGGACGTGTGTTGTCAGTGTAGGACAAGTTGGTGAGGATCTCTGGATCGGCTGGGTGAGTCAACTCATCCTTAAACTGGAGGTTACCGGAAGCCATCCTGAAGGATGAAAGGGGGAGACTTGAAAGAAAGTGCTGGAATTCGGAAGAACAAATGATTGTTGTGAGGGATCTTATAGGAAATGAATCCAAAATGATCAGCACGCCTGGATCTCTTGGTAGCAGGAGCAAGCATGTAGTAACTTTGAGCACCTCGTGAGCCATTTCCAGATAGGGAGCTGGAGCACTAGGACCAGCGTGGGGCGCGGCTTGCTCCAACTTCAAAACGCCTCGAAAAGTACCGATATCTCAACCTTCCTTTTCCCCGCCCGTACCTGCGTACCATGAGGACTTCTTGATAGCGCCATTGACAAATTGAGCCCGCACGGTGGCAACAGCGCCAGATTCCAGCCTTTCGCAGCTGTCGCAGCGCTGTTAGGGGATTTTATGTCCCTTTCTGTCAATCAAAGCAATTCTACATAGTCGTTCTAACGATAGTCAATTGAAGAGACCTCCCTCCTACTCTACTCGGAAAAATAATACCCAATAAATAATACCCAAAGAAGTCTAGAAAGACGGTAGCAAAATTTCGTTCACCCGCGATAAGATAGGTACTCTGATCGAGGGCGCCAAAATTCTATGCTCCACGCGAGCTGTCTATTTCGAACCGCGACCAAGACTTTGGTCGCACGCTGATCATCTTGCTCCATTTTACTGGTGCTATCAGCCCCGAAAACACCTTCTCTAGCAACTGAGCTATAATGAGGTGCTGCTGCGACGACTCTCCCTGCAGTGCCACTGCACCACTGTGCTATTTTGCAAGGCTCAGCCCAGACTTCACATGTTGCACCATAACACTTTTCAAGCAGAAGCATTGGAATCACCGGAACTCGAATACACGCTTGTAGAATCACGATGGTACCAGCTGCGCTTACTTGGCTCACCATAACCTGACACCCTCCCTGTCGTATCTGTGCAATGTTTCTATGGCATCGTGTGGTCACAGGGGCTCTTTTTCGGCTTTGCAATTTATTGAAATGACAAGCATGGGGAAATTGAAGTCTAATAGAGATCTGGACTTTGGAGCGCAGCGTGCGACCCACTCTTTCCTTGACCGACCACCGTATCTCAGCTTTGATTATCACATAGTATCAGCATGGCGCTCAACTCGTTCGGAATACTCCATCTGTCAGCTGTTTTGAGGCTGAGATGACCGTATGGTGGGTCGAAAAGGTGAGATTGGTCTTCTGCCACCTTTCCCACATGTACCACTCTATCCTTCTCACGCCATATTTCAGAGTGACTTCTACATACGAATCCACAAGAGACAATATAACTCTTATGATATACTAGAAAGTTCATGGTGATGGCGATGCACATTTCTCTAGAGAGCCGTGAGGTGGAAAGCGATGGATCATGGAAAGATCCGCCATGTAGCCTCGCCCCACTTTTTCCAGGGCATTTTCATTTGCTAGTCTTGATTTCATAACTTGATTTTACGACTTTTAAATTGCCGATATAGGATCGAGTTTACACCAGAAGGCACTTGTCAAACCACGAACTCGTCGAGAGCGGTGCGATGGTAACTTGAACGGTGGGGAAGCTATCTCAAAGCCCTATTCCCGCTGCTATCTGACCACCCAGTAGCTCTAGAGCGTATCTTCTACATCTGTCATGGTATATTATAGGAAGTAGGAGCTCGTGCAGTTCGTGTGATGCGGCAAAGCTTATGGTGAGTCAGGCTTACACATCGTCTCCCACATGTAAACAACTTCGTTTTTTTTTCACTCTCACAGATTTAAATCTGTCTCTTACACTAGCAAACTGCTACATCAGACCTCGCTCGTTTTCTTAATGATCTTTAAAGTCGCAAAAGACAAAGCCCCTATCTTTGACTCTCGGTCTGTGCACCGGTTTCGCTGGGAAGAATGGCGATCGGGCTGGTGACGATCCTCTCACTACTCCAACCATATCTTACCAGGCCCAACTTTGATACCATGCTCTATTACTTTCTCTTTTCTTTCCTTGCCTTTGTCCCATTCTCAGCTGTTGCAGGTGTGTAAGAGGAGCGGCCCGAAACTTCCCATTCATTTCTTTGTTCCGAGTGACTGACTATAATATTGACTTGTTTGGTCGCTACAGACGGTATCCTTACAATCTACACTCCTGGAAATGTTATCCAATGCGAGAACTCTCTTTTGACGTACTCGGGTGGAACTGGAGTGAGTGGTGGTCCTACTTTGAATGGATAGGGGTATGAAAGCGATGCTGACTTGACATTTCTCTCTCTTCTCTCAAACTGAACCAGCCTTATATCATCTCTGTCCTTCCAGGGCAATCTCTTAGTGGTGCATACGAGACTCTTTTCACCCAGCCAGCATCGTCAACGAGCGTTACCTGGCTCTGTGATATTGGAGTGGTTAGTCTACTCTCGCTCTCGCAGCCAGCTGATAGGGTCTGAAAATCGTTTTATTGTTGGTTATATCTTCAGGGAACTAGTACGTCCCGTTGACCTTATTCTTTGTTTATCGCAAGTGGCCGAGCCGACGTCTCCAATGGTTTGTGCCCACTAGCACTCACGTTCGGAATCAAGGACTCAACTGGTGCTGTTCAGTATTCTGGAGTAGCCATTGTTGGAGCGTCACCAACCAACAACGAAACTTGGTCAGTCTCCTCCTCACATGCGTTGCAGTGACAGATCTGAATGCTGACGAGACCAAAAATATCTGCTACTGTCAGCATTGGCATCAACGCTGTCGCACAAGCTTCAATTCTACTTACTGCCTCTTCTAATACTCTCGGAACTTCAGCAACGTAAGGGAACTTCTGATGAAACACTTCTTGGCGAGCTCAATTCAACTGACATTCGGTTATTGTTCCGTGTGAAGCGGCGCCTCATCTTCTGTCGGTGCTTCCTCTGCAGGCGCGGGGTCTATCACAGCAGCTGCTACTTCTTCAGCTCCAGCTTCTGCGACGACCTCGGCTACCAGAACTTCTGATGCTGTTGGTACGTTCTTTCCAAGCAAAAGAGTCGTCCAGCAGATTACTGACGTCTCCCTTGGCACTTCTTTTCTTAGATCGAACTAATGGTGACAGTCTTCTTTGGTCAATTGGAGCCATCTTAATTCTTGCTGGTCTGAATTCAGCGCTTTGAGGTAGATCCTTCTAGCAATCACGCTATGGTGATATCGCTTCTGAAACTGACAATCATTCTCAGTAAAGGACTACAGGAGTGGGCTTCCCGATCATCACTTAAGGACTAATTTCTGAGACCTTACCATCCCTTTCTTCGAGCCCTTTCACCGTGATTACAGGGCGCTCAAGAGCTTTCTTCATCAGTTTACAATGTTGTTTCCCCTCGTTATACCTACTTTATACTTAATTCTCAAAGCACCCTTAACTCCTATGACTTGAAAATATTACAGCTCCCCTTTAATATCGAAACTCGGGCTTTCTGCTCACATGCGAGGGCGCGAGGCGACAGTTTGACAATTTGTGCCTTCGGTGCCAGACAAACGTTAATGAGTCTGCCCCTTGACATCCCATTTGACCATCACAGGAGCTCTTGAGAAGCAAGCAAAATAATTTTCCCTCAACAAAGTGAAACGCGTCAGCCACCGCAACGCGCTGGGCTCCTTGATTTCGAAGGTCCGAGCTTATTTATCCCTCCTTCACATCCGTCCCTGCTGCCTTTACCTACGCCCTGGCCTATAATAAGTGATCAGATTCTCACTCCTTCATCATGAACGAGGTCAGTTGCATCTCCAACTTTCCAACGTGACTGGACGGTTTTGCGTCGAAAAACAAACCCATGGACCCCCTGACCGTCTTTCCTTGATTCCTTCTTTTCATGTTTCCCGGCCCTCTGACCACTCCTCAATGTCCACAGGTTATCATTTGTCCAGCTCCAACTCATACGCTGGCCCTTTTGCTTCCTCATGCTCTTAAGTTCCGTGCTGAAATTGAGGAGAAGTTTCGAGGAGCAGGGCTCGAGATTGAGGACGAAAGGGGTTGGGACGCTGATGTCGACAAATTGGAGATGCTTGGGATCAGTGAGACAGTCCAAAAGGCTGTCTTAAAGGGTACTGCCTACATCTATAAGTTGAGAAGAGTGAAGGCTGTGGAGACACTCCTCGCTTTGTTGGGAGACGCTGATCCTCACTTCGCCAGAAGAACCAGTCCTCAGTCTATCAGAGCTCTCTACGGGGAGAATTCCTCTGAGATTGCAGTTTGGGCATCATCTACCCCTTTTCTTGCTCAATATCACCTCTCCCTCGTATTCGACGAAGCGCCAAATATCCCCACCTCGACATCGCTATTCACTGAAGTTCAAACTCCAAACTCCTCTGAGTTCTACGGCGGAAAAAACCCCAGTCCAATCCCTTCCACTACGCCAATATCAGCTTCATTCTCGGATGAAGACAGCCTGGCGCCATCATACTCGTATTCCGACGTGTCCATCAGCGACTTGGAAATACGAGCATCAAGGTCGACTCAACTTACCCCAATCAATCTCAACTCTAATAGCAACGCACGATCAAAGCCTTCTGCTGGGTTCAAAGCTACTCCTCTGCCAGCCTCAACTCGTAACCCCACGTCCAAGCCACGACAAAGTCGCGCTTCACTCCTACGCACTGGCGTTGATGTTCATTCATCTCCAATCCCCAAGACGCGCACAGAAGTCGATTTCTCAAATACGCCAGGACACAAGAGAAAGTAAGAGCATATAACGCCAATATTCTCAGGCCGCTTGCTTCGTTTGGTTGACGAGAGCGTTCCATTCCTGAACAGAGATCCAATTCCGGTTGCTTCTTCCGAACGTCCCACAGTGGAGCCGCGTCTGAACAGAGCTCAAATGCTCAGGACTGGTGTACCACTTCCCCCAACTATGGTAAGGATGCCGTCTGACGAAAAAACCATCTTCGAAAATGTCCCAGGACATAAAAGACGGTAAGCTCGTTGTTACCAGTTCGTCCCTCGTTCGTCACTCAGACACAGTATGTTTCTTCCAACAGAGAATCCATTCAAGTTGCCTCAACCAAACCTCCCGCTGTCGCTCCCAGACAAACGAGGGCAAGCACGCTCCGCGTCGGAGGTGAATTGGTTCCTTCGCCGGTCATGTCGCGACACAGATCCGCCGACTCAGCGAGCGTAGTCTCCATCTCCAGCGGGACCAGCTCTCACCCCAGCAGTTCAAAAAGTCCGGCCCCACCACTAGCATCTCTTGCAGCTCCGGCTATCGCTCCTCGAGTCAATCGCGCTGCAGCTTTACGCGCCGGTCAACTGGATCTGTCGGTCCCTTCAGCTCCGACCG
The DNA here is from genome assembly GCA_014825775.1 of Krasilnikovozyma curviuscula. Lineage (NCBI taxonomy): Eukaryota > Fungi > Basidiomycota > Tremellomycetes > Cystofilobasidiales > Mrakiaceae > Krasilnikovozyma > Krasilnikovozyma curviuscula. The sequence goes on from MVAQ01000004.1 coordinate 160,932, forward strand.
GTCGGCGGTCGACAATCTCCAGTGTGGACTTTAGTCAGACACCTGGCCATAAACGACTGTCTCTGGTGTATTCCGTCGCCTCGATCAGCGAGCCATCAGTCCCACCGAAGATGAACCGCGCTCAGCAGCTCAGAATGGGTGTCACTCTAGCTCCTGCATTGGAGAGATCCAGGTCGGACGAAGGTGTTCTTTATGCTGCAGTTCCAAGCCATCGACGAAGAGAGAGTATTCCGATTGCTAGTAAGATGACTCCTTCGATCGCACGTAAGTCTCGAAGTCGAGCTGAATTCAAAAACTTGAGTCTGACCTTGAGGACTCTCGCTGCTAGCTTCTCTTAACAAAACTTCTATTCTCCCTAATGGAAAATCAGTTCCACCTTCTGCGTTCACCCGAACATCATCGTCCACGGGCACTACAATCCCACCTCTTCGCCCTCGCTCGTCACTGGCCTCCCTCCCAAGCATCACCACCAAAGTAACTTCTGGACCATCATCTTCAGCCTCCTTTGCTGCTCCTCGTCCTGCTGTTGCTGTCAAGTCTACCCAACCTCCAATGATTGCGCCACGAGCTAACAGAGCTGCCGAGCTGAGAGCCAAAATGATGGCTGATAAGCAGGGCAAGGGTGAGAGTAGAAGAATGAGTATGGCTTTTTAAGATGAGACAGTTCGGGGAATGGTGCTTGTGCCTCCTGGCATTCGGGGGAGATCCGTGTACGCAACGCATTGAAGGCCCTAGTGGCCATGCGTTTTGATGACTTTGCTTCTTTGGCTTCTCTTTTATTCCTTTCTTAGGTTTTCATGTTCAATTATTTGCTTTCCTTAACGAGGTCAATATGTCTCCAGAATCGGTTTTTGTTATGTCCATTATGCCTTCAGCGGAGTGGTGGGCAAGATCCGTCAGGACGTTCTGACTCCTCACGGTGAACTTGCAGTTCTTGTTCTTCTGCTATACAAGATGGCTTCTTCCGGTCTTTCCTCCCCTCCTATCAGCTCTGCAGAGCTGAGTGAGTTCTCCTACCTTGATTTGTATGCTGGTTATGGAGCTGATTGAATGCCTGCTTCAGGTCCTGAGTCTTTTGCGCCTCTTCTCGACAAACTTTTCAACACTCCCCAAGAACTTACACCCCACGATGGTAAGAACTTGTTATCTCTATTAAGGGTGTGTTCCATTCGACTGACTTGCTTTCTTCCAGTCACTCTCTGCTTCCAGCACTTGGTTAGTCCGCGCGCCTCCATACCTACCTCCGTCTTTGTCGCCGTAAGAGGCATCGTTGTTTCTCAATACTGATACTGCGGATTGGCAACTGCGTTTTAGGCAAAGAAGCAGGCCACAGATGAGATTCAGCTTGCCTCCTTCCTGACGGCCCTGCACATGTCGTCCCTCGACTTTAAGGGCAGCGTACTGAGCGGTGGAGCTGAAGTGATGAGAGAGCATGCAATCACTCCTCCAGATATCCGAAGAAGGCCAGATGAAGTCATTCTTGACATCGTGGGGACAGGCGGAGACGAGTACAGCACCTTTAACGTATCGACGCTGTAAGTATCGGTATTCCTTTCGCGCCAAGACCTCTCGTGCTGACTCCTAACTGCGTTAACTCACTCAACAGATCTGCTATTATTGCTGCTGGAGCTGGAGTATTGACTGCGAAACATGGCTCGAATGGTCCGTCTCCACACAACGCCTTCGGCGCCTCAGCATCTGTGGCTGCTTATTGATGTCGTTACGCTCTCATAGCTTCAACCAGCTCTTGCGGCTCTGCTGATTTACTTTTGGCAATGGGCTGTTCACTGTCTTTCCCTCCAGAGAGACTTCCAGCCATCTACCAATCGAACGCAGAAACTCCCTTCGCCTTCCTCTTCGCATCCGTTTTCCACCCGGCCATCTATTCAGCGATTGCTCCAGTGAGAAGTGCTCTCCCCTTCCGAACAGTTTTCAACATCGTAAGTTTCACTTCACATAGAGCTAGTGCCAGAGGCCATGAACTTATGAGTTTTCAACAGCTCGGCCCATTATTGAATCCTGCTAGACCATCGCACGTAGGTCTCTGTCTCACCTCAGAAGTATATCGCGGAGAAGAAACTCTGATTTATTGATTTTTGATGTTTTCTAAGGTTATGCTTGGCGTTCTCTCGTATGATTTGGGTGAAGTCTTCACGGATGCGCTGAGAAAATTAGGCGTGAAGAGGGCACTGGTCGTCTGTGGTAAAGAAAACTTGGATGAAATCAGTCCACAGGGCGAAACATGGGTTAGTGTTGCAACCCTCTTCGTTATCGATGACATCTGACGGTGTGGATTCCAGGTGTGGTCCCTCGAGAACGGAGTCGTCTCTCAATTGACATATCACCCAACCAGAGACTTCGGTCTTCCAACCTATCCTTTGTCTTCCTGTGTTGGTGGTGATCCATCCAAGAACTCGAAGATGGCTATGACGTTGCTGCAGAACCCAACACCATTCCCAGAAGAACTCGTACCGATAAGGTAGGCACGGAAAAAAGGTCGCTTACCGCGCCGATCTGAATTTCTGACCATCGTTCGCTCTTCTCGTTGCCTCTGCTAGGGATTGGACGATCATGAACACTGCTGCAGCGCTGTTTGTTGCTGAAAAGGTGTCAACGCTGAAGGAAGGTGTCGAGGTTGCGAGGAAGAGCCTTGAAGGTGGTAAAGCTCTTCAGGCTTTCGAAGGATTCAAAAAAGCGAGTTTAAGGGAGACTGCGCCGATCACTAACGCTGCGTAAACCTTATGCATAATGTCTTCTTTGTGATTGCCTCTTGAAGACGACGAAGTCAAGCGCACACTCTGCGTGCGTATTGTACTGTCTTGCCGCATCCAATCACTTGTCATCAAGAAATAAACCCACTAACTACACAACATCCTCCTGGAAATTGGCAACACCACCAATCTGACCTCTCCTCAGACCCATATCCGTCTTTGTGCTGAAATCTTGTGAACCTTTTGCGAATGCACCCCGCTGGTCTTCACCTTTCACCCGGTCATCCTTAATCATCTTTGAGTTGACACGCGCATCTTCACCTTCGACACCAATCATAGCTTGAGGCGTCTTGGCGTCGATGACCTGGAACGAATAGCGAAGGTCCAGCCTTAGTGGTTGCTCCGTCAGCGGGAGGAGAATGAAGGGGACTCACATAGTGGTTATCACAATGAGGGCAGTATTCGTCTGATTCTTCATACACAGTCATATCCTGTATAACAAGATAGAGCTATCAGCATGCGGGTGGAAAGTGTCAAGAGGGTCCTTGCGAAAACTGACCTTCCTGAACGCTCGTCGACATTTTTTACACATGAAATGCATATCCATTGTCTTCTTCAGTGAGTGGTCATTCTGTATGTTGTCTGTAACGACCGGAGTTGGGTGAATCCGACGATCTCAGCTTCACTTTCTGCGAGCTCGGTACGAACTTCTGGTATTGATCTAGAGAAACGGTCTACTCACGGCACTCTGGACACTAAACTCCATCGAAAAACAAGCAGACGGAGTAGTTAGCTTCTTGAGATCAAGAGAGGCGGCTCCACAGAGATCTTAAACTTACATCGTACCATTTCTGGCAGCAAGGCGCGCGGACTGCAACTTGAGCGTTTAGAATGTGAACACTGAGAGAAGGAACAGGTCTAGTCAGCGCAGGGAAACGGCAAGATGGAAAAGGAAGACATTTGTACCACATGGTGTATCGAACTGAGTATCTGAGGCAAGTTTTGGTTTGGGATTGGACTTCGCTGGATTTTCACGCGCACGCGCTGTTTTCAATGGCAGTAAAGACTTTCTATTTCTGAGGATACATTCTCCTCCTATGATCATCACAACCGAATTGATCCGCTGATTAATATTTAAATAAGGCTAGGTCGAGCTTTTATGCTTCTAGGCTTTCCAATCTTTCAACCACGCCTTGACGAAGGCGATTTCCTCCTGGTGGATCTTCTGAATCCTCTTAGGCTCTTTATGCGGAATAGCAAGACCATTCTAAAAAAAGAACCATACGCTCGTTAATAATCGAACTCCAAATTATGAGGGAGAATGGTTGCGACGGACCTCATCATAATGGTGAACGGCGTCCTGAATAATTTTGGACGGCCTCAGCGTCGTATCTTCCCTCATCTTCTCTGGGTAAAACTTCTGCGGCGTGGCAGGACGCCAAGGATCGCTGTCACCATCAATAAAAGCGAGCCTGTCGTACGCGATATCAAAGTCGCCGAGCGCGTTCACGACAGTGACGTTTGGCGTTGCCGGAACGGTGAAGTGCTTGCCTGGTGGATAAGCTTGAGTGCAGATCTTGGATGTGTACTCGAGATTAACGCGATTTGAGATGATGCGAGGACCTTCCAGCGGAGATCCCTGGAAGTACCCCCATTCCGTGCAGCTGGCAGAAGGTAAGAAACTTTAAAATGGAGAACGATCTGCGAAGAGAGAAATTCTACTTACACCTGGAACAGCCAGGATCTCCACATGCCTTGGTTGATGGACGTGTCTTGGAATTTGGTTGCGTCTTGAGTCGAGAAACAAGCCTCGATTGCACCTGGTTCTTCCCAGTTCGGGCACGTCGTGATTTCCTCCTTAAATCCGAACCGACATTCAGCACCAGTCAGAGAAATTGCAAAGACACTTCATCTCCGCAGAAGAGGAAGGGCTCAAACACTCACCGTCTTGATCCACTCCGCATAGCGCAACAACGCCGCTGGAACTTTCATAAACCCGACTTTACCTTCACCGTCCTCCTGTCCATTGTCGCCAAGCAGAGCGTCGCAGAAATGATAGAAGCTCTCCGTGCCGACTTCAGGGTCCCAGTTGCGTCCCTGCCAGCCTCCAAGCGGGGACGACAGCACGGACGCAAAGTCTGCATCCTCGAGTTCCGACAGGCCGAAGAGAGCTTTTAGGTATGGAGCGAGGGCGGTGATGTCGAGGATCGTGTCGATCACGGTGATTAACGATGCAAGGGTGTCCATCTATGTTAGTCGAGGCGTGCGTCAGTCGATGGCGTGTTGTCATGTTCAGGAATAGGGGGAGACTTACGCAGGATCGAGGCGCCCAGTCGTAGACCGCTTGCATGTACTCCGGGTAATAAACCTGAGCACTATGTGACGAGAAAAGGGGATTAATACGAAACGTTAAATATAACAACAAAAATCAACTCACTGCGTGACTGCACTGCTCGCAATCGCACCAAATACGAGGTCGGGATAGAGCACCCTCATGTGGGCGGCCCTCGCGCCGGCATACGAGCCCCCGTAGTAGATCCAAGGTGCTGAGTTATTACCAACAGCAGCAAATTTGACGTGGGCGATGAACCGAGCGGAATCCTCCAGCGCCTGTGCATTGTTTAGCCACCGCAGGTTGTCGGTCGAAAGGGTGGGCACAGGCATCGATTTGCCGTAGTATCGGTGCTCGAGGATCACACCTAGGCCATTAGTTGCGTTGGTTAGGATCTCAACGATGCCTTGTGGGATGAGCAAGTGGGTTTAGTGGACGGTGCGCCGGGAGAAGGGGAAGAAATCTTACCGGTGTGAAGGTAGGGAAGTCTGTTGGCTCCGCTGGTTTCTCCGCCATCTAAGACGACGATTGGACCTCCAGTTTGATAGTGGTGATCAGCAAACCAGTATCGTTGACAGAAAGTCTTGTTGTTTGATGGGTCTTGAAGGAGAGAGGCAGAGTTCAGAGATCAGAAAACACCGTGACCCTGTGCAAGAATAATGACTCACCAAAATGATCTATAGGTTGCATAAAACAGTGTGCTTTGTAGTTGGGCAGATCGTCTGGTAGCTCTGGTTCTTCCGAACCTCCCTTCCCAGTGGCTTGAAAGATTATGGGCCTGAACGACCCAACACGACAGCCATCAGGAATCAAACAAAAAAAGGTACAAGGTGAGAAGCCGACTCACTGAGGTTCACTTCGTTCCTTGTGAATGGCTTGGAAGAGGCCCACCTGGGCGGGCCCTTGCCTGAGCAGTCGCCTCTCCTCTGAAGCAGAGAGTACCGTATCTGAGCTACGTCTGGCATAGACCGAGATTGGGCCAGCAGTTAAAGCCAGAAGGGATGCAGCTGCGACCACCAGCGATTGGGAGACCATCTTGGACGTTGGACGATAAATCCTTAGGCCATAGGCGAGCTGCCCTTCGCAATCCACATGGCGACGCAAAATTCAAGAGGAAATACAGCAGAGCTGTCCAGTCACTACAGCTGACCGTTTATCTACCAGTCTAGGAGTGGTCCGTGTCCCCAAGGTAGAGATGAAGATTCTTGTTCATGATGGCAACGCTGATGAAACCTTGCCAGTTGAGAAGCTGTGGTTTCTCATCCTAAAGCGTCAGCTGAATGAATTTGGGAGTGTTCAAACACATCTGAAAACAAAATCTCATCTAGATCACCTGTATTGCTATCTGACATTGAAAGCCGGAACTATCGACATGTCCGTGGCGAGGGGAGCTTGATAAGAATGGAGCCGCCCAACTCCATGGTCGTGCCCTCGACACCCAGGACTCGCTGGCTTACCTTTGCCCGGTTTCCTCTGCCAGCTCAATTCACTCACCCACGATTAAATCGGGACACTCCAACCCATCACTCGTTCTCACTACAGTCTTCTTGCCATCATGCTAGGCGAATCCGTATCAGTCACAAAGAGGATCCTTCAGATCATCTGTTCTGTCTTCTTCTGCTTGACCTGTGCTGGAGTCGTATTTGGTACGTGCCATTGCAGAGTGGGGGCTCGACGAGGTTGGGCAGCTGAGGTTTCAGTTTGCTGACGTTCTTCTCCTCCCCGTTATTGGATAGGTTATGCTGCTCTGAAGCCTGTCCTCATCGCTGAGGGAGCTTACAAGTTTAAATGTAGGCCAGGAGAGGAGAATGCTTGGGTCTGCATTGATCAAGATACATCCCTGAACTTCATGTAAGTCGGAAATCTCGTATTCCCACTCTTCGCTAGACTAAAACATCGCCGGATACAGGTTCGCACTCTCGACTGTTGCAACGAATGTGGCTGCTCTGCCAATCGGTGTCATGTTGGACAAGAAGGGACCCAAGATCGCTTCTATACTCGGTGCCGTCCTCTTCCTCGCTGGAAACATCATCTTTGGACTCAAGACGGTCACTCCATACTTCGACAGCTACGTCGTTGGCTACTTCCTGCTTGCCCTTGGAGGTCCCTTGATCTTCTTACCTTCGTTTCACTTGGCCAATGCCTTCCCAAGTTACACTGGTGTCATCCTCAGCGCCATCACAGGCGCCTTCGACGCCTCGTCGCTCCCTTTCCTGCTCTATCAAATCGTATACAAGAAGATCTCAGGCGGAATCCCAATGCACTACTTCTTCTGGGGATATACCATCCTACCTATCCTGTCAGTCCCCTTACCTTTCGAGCAAATCTTTCCCGAGGGTCGTAACCGCGACTAACGTTGGGTTATTCGCCACGGGGTTTTTATCACTTCCAAAAACAACAACGACAGGATCATCATTGAGCAGATCTTCCTCGCACCAGGCGAAGTCTATACTCGACCCGTCTCATCTTCCATCTCAGCTGATGAAGCCGCCGCTTCGTCCGCGGCAGCACACGACGAAGAGGACCTCTCGTCCTCCTTCTCTCGTGTGACGTACAACGTTGAGGCCCGCACCGATCCAGAGTTCAACAAGGTTATGAAGGAAAAGGATCCACTCACGGGAAAACTGTTCGGAAAGAGCGCCGTCCAGCAAATTTGCTCCAGCTGGTGGTTCCTCATCTTCGCGTTCTTGGTCGTCCACATGACGAGAATCAACTTGTGAGCGCACTCCAATTCCCATACCAAAAACCACCTCGGCAGCCCTTAATGTCTGACCAATCGCGTTGTCCCTCTTTTAACCAGCTACATCCAGACTTCCTTCTCCCAGCTCCTCTTCTTTACGCACGACCTTCAATTGTCCGAGACGCTCGTGACCACCTTCACAGTGCTTCTCCCTTTGGGGGGTATCGTCGGTGTACCAATTATTGGCCTCTTGCTTGACAAACGCACCTCCTTTGATGCCGCCCTCGTTGTCGCGGTCACGGGAGCCGTGTATGGTGGGCTCGCGATGCTGCCGTCGACGGGCGCGCAAGTCACAGCAATCGTCGCGTTTGCGTTTTTGAGACCTCTGTGAGTTGTTTGCTCATTCTTTCCACTTCTCTGGTGTGACTTTTTGAACTTGTTTAACTCACCGACCTGCTCTGCGATGTCCTTCGTTCAGCATGTACACGTACGTCTCTGATTTCAACATGAAGGTCTTTGGACCACAAAATTTCGGAACCGTCTACGGTAAGATTTTCTCTCCCTGTTTAGGATTTAGGAAACCTGCTTTTGGTGCTGACAGAGGCATGGCGATTTGGTTCCTGCTAGGTCTTGCCAACTCGGGTTCTGGGCTTTTCGGTCTCATCCTCGCTCCGTTGGACTTGCTCGTCAAAGGTCCACTCAATGGTGATTACTCTCCTGTAAACGTTGCTTTGGCTTTCGCTGGTGAGTACGTCTCCTAGAAGCCTCAAACGCTTCTCGATACTATTTTTTTCTCTCTTACGCCTACAGGTTTGATCGTCTCCTTGGGCATTGCTGTCAGGATCTTCCTGGGAACCAGAACCGGTACTATTCAGCTCAACTAAACCAAACACAAACAAATACTTCTTTTCTGCCTTTCATTCCTCAGAGTGTCTGTTCTGCGTCGTCTGTCGCAACCCACTTGTAGAAAATAAAATCCACCTTTATCGAATCCTGATCCAAATAGACTTCAGTCTTCCCTCTTTTCTCTCTTCTTTGTGTGATTTATCCATTCTATTCTATTCTTCATGGCCTGAAAAGGTCAGGGTAAGCTGGTTGCGGCGTTCCCGCACATGAAACGCCTTGTGACACACGCGACACCCACAACTCTCAAACCTTGTCTCCGCTCTTGCCCCTGGAATCGGTGACGAGAATAGACTGGCTTGAGATTTGAGATCAAAAACTCTTTCCCAACCTTTTCTATCCCCTCAACTCCATCTCACTTTCCCATTCCCAAATCATATCTCTCCCTCCTTCCACCTTTCCCTTTGCATCACAGGCCTGGCTGCCTTCGTCTGAGACGATGTAAATACCTCACTCCCTCCTTCTTTCCCTTATGTCTTTGATCTCGTCTTACACCTCACTCTCATCGCCAGTCGCTTGATTCTCCCCTTCGCAACTTTCATTAACCAGAAGCGCCTTGTCGTCGACTTTCATTTCTCTTCCCCTCCCTTGCACAACTCAGCACCGTCTCCTTTCTGTATTTCCTCGTATTAAATTTGAGAATGAAGATCTCCTCGACGCTCATGATGCTCTTCTACTCCCTCGTCCTCTCTCACGTGGTGAGCGGTACTATCACCCTTCACAATCCTCTTCTCTCGAATGCGCTCGTCAGCCGTCAGTTTGGTAAGTCCGGTAAAGGCAGAGGAGGAGGCGGAGGTGGAGGTGGAGGGATATCCAGCGGTGAGTACTCTCGTCTTTTAATGTCTCTCCATTCCCTCCCAGGTCGACCTGTCGCACTAACCGACAGACATTTCAGCTGGCGGCGGTAGCGCTTCAACAACGAGTTTTGACTCAGCTGCATCAGCTGCCGCTGCTGCTTCCGATACTGCCGCTGCTTCTGATACTGCTGCTGCTGCTGCTACTGCTTCAGGTACAGCTTCGGCTGCGACTGCGTCTGGAGTAGCGGCTGCCAACGGCGGAGGGGGAGGCGGCGATCCTCAGACATCGTTGACGCTCGATACGTCTCAGATTGGAGCCAACCTGGCTAGCACTGGTAATGCGAGTATCTGATTTCCCTCTGATAATCTTGATCGGTTGATCTGAGGACTTTGGTGCAATTTTGTTTAGGACCCTCCTGTCGATGGACAAGTTGATTCGTTGACTTCAACAAACAACGTGAGAAATTATTTCTTGGTTGAACTTTCGCTTGATAGATGGAGCTGAGTAGCCGTATTTTTATTTGTTTAAAGTTCATCAACTTCTGTGAGACAGTCTCAAACCTGCCAATCACCAACGGTCTTCAAACCCAAACCGGCTCTTGCAATCCAGTTCCAATGTACGTATTTTTAGAAAAACTTACCCCACTTCTATCATGAGTTGAGTCTTCTTTGTTGTTTATTACTCTGATAGGGGTGTCATCGTAGCTCAATCCGTCATGCCGTCTTGCAAGTTTCAAAATCCGCCCAACGGTGCAACAATCCCAGCCAATCAGGACTTCACGCTCGAGCTAGCTGTCAACAATATGGTCACCGGAAATTTCGTTAATGCTAAAACTAACTACTTTTCAGCCCCAGGTACGTTCCTTTTCTCTCTTCTCCGTTCCCAACCTTATTTTGTTTCGACGTCGCACCATCCTGTTCTCGTTCTTCTGTTTCTTTCACACCTCGACATTAGCTCAAACGGGTGCCAATGGGCAGATCATCGGTCACAATCACGTCGTCATTCAAGCCCTTACCTCTGCCGACCAAGCAACCCCTCTGGACCCAACCGTTTTCGCATTCTTCAAAGGCCTCAACGACCAAGCTCAGAACGGCGTGCTGTCTGCTACCGTTACCGGTGGACTGCCGCCTGCTGAATACAGGATGTGCTCGATCAGCACCGCAGCGAACCACCAGCCTGTCTTGGTCGCCGTTGCTCAGCATGGAAGGTGAGTCGACATCGAAGCCCGCCCGATGATTCGATTCTTGTACTGATCGATTTTGGTTTGTCTTATTCAGTTTAGATGATTGCTCATACTTTACTGCTAGCAATGGTGGTGGTGGTGGCGAGACGGCGAACGCTGGCGGTACGGCTGCTACAGGTGAGTACAAGTCTCTCTGAGATTAAGATTGTATAGGGCTGAGTCAGATGCTGCTTAATAGACGCTGCAGCCGCTTCCCAGGCTTCTGCAACTGGTGCTGGATCTGCAAGTGCGATAGATCCATCTGTGTCAGCTGCGATTGATGTTTCCGCTTCCGCTACAGCTTGTGTGTTTGTTGTTCATTCTTCTAGCATTTAACACTATGCTGATGAAAAATTTATCTTGCTGTTGAGTAGCCTTTGCTGCTGGCGCAACTGATTCTGCTGCTGTTGCTGCTTCATCTTCAAGTGAATATAGTTCTTTCCTTTTACGACACAGATGCTCTTCTTCGCTGATAAATTCTCCCGCTTTCTGTTTTTTATAACTCTTTGCCGTCACAGCTACTGCTGCTAATGGCGGATTCGGCGGCTTTGGGGGTGGTCGACAGAGGGGACAAAGTAGACATCGCTTGAAGGCGAAGCCCAAGAAGAGACTTGCAAGATCTTCACGAGCCCAGGAACTCATGCAGTGATAGAGGCAGGCCCTTGCTGCTGTATCTTCCCTTGTATTTATATCAGTTTTTTCTTGACTGTCAACGGAGAAGTAATGCAAGCAATGGTGGCTCTTTCGCAATTTTGCAAATATCTCTCTTTCGTTACAATACCAGCTTGAATCCCCTGGTGATGCTCAGTAGCATTTTGTGGGTTCAATTTGGACAGTCAGTTGGTCGCAAACGAGTTAATTGCAGCTCGTCGAAGAAAAGCGGCTCAAAAATGACTGGATTCAGAGTCCGCTGAAAAATGGACTCCGTACTTTTGCTTCTATCCCTCGAGGATATTTTTTCGATATGGACACCTCCAGTAAGTTAAAGATTATCAGCATAGTGTTGTTCTGCATGGAGCTGACCGACCTTCATGTTCTTTCTACAGTTGATAATGGAGTTACCGTTGTGTAAGTAGCGCCCGTCCTCTCGCCCATCCAAACTCTATCATTGCGGCTGATTCTCTGCCAAATGTGTCTCTATCCAGCCTTGGGTCACAGTGGGGTGACGAGGGCAAGGGCAAGTTAGTTGATATCTTGGCCTATGAGGCTGATGTTTGTGCGAGATGTGCTGGTGGAAACAACGCTGGCCACACCATCGTCGTCGGAAAGGGAGAAACCAAGAAGAAGTTCGACTTCCACTTGTTGCCTTCAGGTACGTTTTCACTTCTGATTGTATTTCAGCTATCCACGTCGTCAGGCCTCGCAACTAACTGACTTTTGATCCTTTTTGCTGCTTTCTCAATCTTTCCAATTAAATCCGATGTCTTGCAGGATTGATGAACCCAAAGTGTGAAGGCTTCATTGGATCTGGCGTTGTTGTTCACATCCCTTCATTCTTCCAAGAGCTTGACACTTTGGAAAAGAAAGGTCAGAGTTTTTTTCGACCTCCAGATCTTTGCAGCCGCCATTATGGCGACTTTTTTAACTGACCTGCAAAACATAACTCGATCTTCAATATACTAGGTCTTCTTTGTGCCGACAGACTCAAAATTTCCGACAGGGCTCAAATTGTTTTTGATTTCCATCAAATTGTTGACGGACTGAAAGAAGTCGAACTTGGCGGGTCGTCAATCGGTACTACCAGAAAGGGTATCGGCCCCGCTTACTCCTCCAAGTCTTCAAGATCTGGTTTGAGAATCCACCACTTGTACGACCACGAATCTTTTGCTACCAAGTTCAGAAAGCTTGTCGAGGGAAGATTCAAGAGATACGGTCACTTCGAGTACGACACTGAGGGTGAAATCGCCAGATACGCTGTAAGCCTGCTCCACTTGACATCTATAAACGCTTAAATAGTGTACTGATTGGGTGGCCTATATTATGCAGGCCTTTGCTGACCGATTGAAGCCTTTCGTCGTTGACGGAGTAGACTACATTCACTCTGCTATCGCACAGAAGAAGCGTATTCTTGTTGAAGGTGCTAATGCTCTCATGCTTGATTTGGACTACGGTACCTACCCATACGTTACCTCGTCATCAACCGCTATTGGTGGTGTCTGCACTGGCTTGGGTATCCCTCCAAACAAAGTCAAGAAGTCAATCGGCGTCGTCAAGGCTTACACAACTAGAGTGGGCGGTGGACCATTCCCAACGGAGCAATTAAATGTAAGTTGTTTTAGTTTCTGTAGAACGAGAACAAGCGACTAAGTGCTGCTTGACGCCTGCGCGCATTCTTTTGCACCTGTAGCCTATCGGAGAACTGATGCAGGAAGTTGGAGCTGAATGGGGTGTCACTACGGGACGTAGAAGAAGATGTGGATGGCTAGACTTGGTCGTCCTTAAATACTCTCACTTGATCAACGGCTACACCACTTTGAACTTGACGAAGCTCGATGTGTTGGACAGTTTGAAGGAAATAGAAGTTGCTGTTGCCTACGAAGTTGATGGAAAGGAGCTTCCTGGGTTCCCAGGTGAGTTTTCCTGTTTTTATTAAACCATCGGTTTTGAATCCCAAAGTGGCTCAACTACTGATCATGCCGTCGGCTTTCTATTCCAGCCAACCTCGAGCTCTTGGAGAAGGACACCTTCAATGTCAAATATGTCACTCTTCCAGGATGGGAAACTGACATCTCGTCCATCACAACATACGCTGAACTCCCAGAGAACTGCAGAAAGTACGTCGAGTTTATCGAGAAGTTCATCGGTGCTCCCATCGAATGGATTGGCACTGGCCCAGCTAGAGAGTCTATGTAAGCAACCCCCTGTCTTTCCCAGTGTGGATCAAGTTCAGCTCAAGGTTCTGATTACCGCATCTTCTCTTTCCCTACAGGATCTCAAAAGCGCTCTAAACAAAGTCAACCCTGCATCTTCAATTCAATCCATCTATAAACACAATAAAAAACGTCTTCCCGCTCTCTTGCTTGCTTGTTTCTTTTTCAGAAGTCTTTTCTCTTTGTCGAGGGGAAACTGTCTGCTGTTTTGAGTTGCCAAACTATCAACACGGCCCTCTACACCTGAGCTAGTTTGAACCCATAATTGTAGATTTAAGCTATTCGATATCGCTTTCGTTTTCATTGTAACCTTCTTCCTTCGCAAGAATTCACAAGTATGGCTCTTGCAAGGGTGGTGCTGCTGCGCAACATTTAAATTCTGCTTCAAGTAGGAACACGGCCCTCTAGTCTGTGTACCATCCACCCTCCGCGTTTCTATACCTCTTCCCGAGAACACTCACTTGGTTCTAGCTAGCCTGAGTTCAGTCTTGTTGTAGAGGTAGTTCTCTGCATAGTTCTTTGGAACGAATGGTTGGACGTTGGGTTTCGAGATCACGTAGTTCCATCCTAAATCCGGTAGAATTGTGGTTTGAAGTGGAAAGTTGATATTGTCAAGAAGAGTTAAGAGCGAAATAGAAAGCCAGCGATGAGGGTGCGAAGAGTAGGAACGCATGTCAAGTGGGGAAGACTGAGTGGCGGGGCGATAGAAGGTAATACGTACCTTGCTTCTCGCAGAAATGAATAGCGTCATCTTCCGAAAGGAACTTCAAGTGGGTACCCTGCATATAATCACCACTGCAGATAGAAAAAGGTGTGTGAGCATTTGAACACCATACAACGGGTGGCAGATGGTAACTCACGAACTAGAGACAAGAGCAAGTCAGTTCGAGCCTTGAAGCAAAGAGGATGATAAAAATCAATCAACTTACCTGGCCCATCCCATCAAGGGGTTTGACCACCTTCCGTTTCCTTGCAAGGTATCGAAATCGATCCTCCAGTGATTCGACCCAACTTTCCCACTCTGCATGGTCGTTTTGCCAGGCTTGTATATTCGGACAGTTCTCAAGTGAAGTTCTGCCGGTGCACCAGATACAGCATCGCTTTAATAACAATAATCAGTCTCCGGGATAAGGAGGGGAAATCGAAATGGAACGAACGCCTCAAGATCCTTGGCTGGCTCATGACCATGAGTCAACCCAGATTCTTTTGGGTAGCAACCATCTCACTCGTCAGCCAATGCCCACTAGGTTCTGTAGTTTAGGAAGCTGGCTTACCCAGGTGCTTCTGGTGAGCGACTTCTTCGTTTTTGATTTTCTCTGCTGATATCTTGACGGCGGTTGATTCGAATCGTCTGCCAGACAACCCCATTACTCTGCCAGCCTTAGCTGCAGAAAGGAGGGGTCGGATGGAATGCAACATCTCTCTCTTTCTACCGGCGAAATACTCGTGGTGGCAGTTGGGGATGTGGGGAGCAGCGTCACAGGCAGGAAATTTCTACTTTCGAACAGGTCGCATTGTTTGGAACTGCTTTCCATCTCCCTCTCCCTGGCTGGTAGGTAACAAGACGTCTTGTGATTCCTCAACTGGTTCCTCTCTTGTTTTCGTCTACATCTTCGAAAATCCGACCAATACCGCCGTTTTGCCTTACTGCCGTGCCTATAACTCCGGCACACCTTTTTCCAATAGCACCATGAGGGAGGAGATCTTCTTTTCACTCCCAACCATGAACCTTCGACTTTGGTGAGTAGAGCTTATTCTTCCCAGCAGAGCGCTCTCATACACACGAAGCTCACCTCGAACCTTTTGTGCTGCTTGTCTCCGCCACGATTAGACAGGTGATTTCTGCTTTGGCTGATGGCGCCGTTTTCATTTGACCTATCGCAAGAAGTCCCTCTTCTCAGGTTTCTTGGACTTTAACGAAACCCATGGCACGAGCTGAATGTCGCTCGGTAGTCTTGCCAACAAAGACGTTTTCGTATTGAGACAGCTCACTCCACTGCGTCGGTGGTATGCCGACCCAACGTCAGATTCAGTGAGTTTCAAGCGCCCTTTTCTAGTTTGGAAGCCTTGAAATAACCACAACATTTCTCCATCGTTTCCTCTCTTTCATTTCCTCAATCAGGTATTCAGCATGTACCTCATCGCTCTGTAAACAAACAGAAAGTTCGAAACAGGTCGCTTGAATGGATAGATGAGGGGCAGTTCGTAGGGGCCCATGGATGAAATTGTCGCCTGTACGAAACTGTTTTCTTCCGCATCTCAAGCGGTGCTTCCCTTAAGAACACGTGTCTAACTTGCACTTGCCTCTGTTTATGTTTAGAATCTGTTGGACCATCTTTCGTCGTTGGTAACGCGCCAGTGCGACGACATGTTTTTTCGATCTCCACCGCGATTGCTTCCGTTCCAAAAACGCAGGGGTGCCCGCGCTAAAGCCATCAGCTATCCACGGCGCTCCTCAGATTCTTCCTCTCTTCCCAGGCTGCTATTTGGGATCGTTCCAGAAGAGGAAATTTCTCGTGCGAATCTCGTATTTTCAGGACGTCATTTTTTTCGTCGATGCTTCTCCAATTTACATTCTAAACCCATCCAACAACCAGCAAGACAGCAGTGAAAGTCTTCTTTCATTACTTAACCTACCCCAGTCGCTCCCAAATCCCAATAAAACTCCTTTCCAATGGCTGGCGGCGTGGTTGTTTCTGATGCTGACGGTTACGGCCCAAAAGGTGTCTTCCACAAATACAACTTGAAAGGAACGCTGTTCTGTGCTGTCTTCGTCTTAGGAGCCATTCTGTATGGTTATGATGGAACCTACTTCACGTAAGTAGTGCGGAGGAGCTGTGTTTACTTTCGACTCAGCAGATCCCTAACGCTATCCTGCTTCACAGCGGTATCCTGGCTATGGATACTTTCCTGAAGGACTTCGGAACTCAGGATCCTAGTACTGGAAAATATGCGATCACGCCTAGTCACCAGTCTCTATTTGCGTCAATTGTCCAGTACGTTGTCTTTGTCACCCTTTTTCATGCCCGCCGAGACTCGCTGTTGTTGACTTTTAGTCGTCTTCGCGTTCAGGGTTGGAGAATTCGTCGGATCTCTTTCTGCTGGTTTCGTGGGTGACTGGAAAGGTAGAAAAGGAGCTATGTGCGCTAATAGTCCCATTGCTTGTTTTCATTACTGGGTGCTGACCCGATTTGCAAACCGCAGGCTCTTCTCGTGCGCTTTGGTCACCATTGGTGCTGTTTTGCAGCTCATAGTCACTGGGTCTATTCCCCTTTTGGTTGTCGGAAGACTGGTCCTCGGAATGGGTGTCGGTGTCGTGTCCAATTGCACGACATTGTATCTGTCCGAAATCCCACCTGCTGCCATCCGTGGTTCCTTGGTTTCCTCCTGGCAGCTGTTCTTGGGTCTTGGTCAAGTTCTCGGTGCTGGTGTCGCTCAAGGTACGTACTGCTGCTTTTGGCGGTTTGTTGACGTTTGGGACGAGAGCTAACGAGACGCGCTGCTGGCCCTTGCTACTCTTTCTTCAGGCACGAAGGACTACACCTCTACATTTTCTTACCGTTTCCCAATTGCTCTCAACATTGGTATTTGTGCTATCATTGCTGGAGGTCTTTTGTGGGTTCCAGGTAAGAACCAGGCTTCAATTCCATAAGAGTGACGTTCTCGATTTTTCTGACAAATCATCCTTCTGCCGCCTTTGGCTACAGAATCCCCTCGATGGCTCGTATCCAAGAACAGAGAGGATGATGCCTTGCCAATCATAGAACGTATCCACGCTGCAAACCCTGAGCACGACGTGAAGCGAGAGCTCAAAGTGATGACTGACGCTCGCGACGCCGAAAGGGAACTCTACGGTGGAGCTGACAAGAAATGGATAGACATTTTCAAAGGAACTGAACGCACAAAGCTCCTCTGTGCTTTCGGTATCCTTGTTTGTCAACAGATTTCTGGTGTTCAATTCGTGAGTGCTGCGCTCGTTGTGATTCCACATAGGCTTTACCGACCTTCTTTCTCCTTATCAGATATTCTCATATGGAACAGTCTTCTTTGAGTCCATCAACGTTGGATCTCCATTCATAATCACCATTATAACCGATGTAAGTCTCCGCTCTCCAATGGCCAATCAACGCGCTATGCTAACGCTCGGTCTTTGCCCACAGATTGTTGAAGTTGTCGGGGTCCTCGTCTCTTTCTGCTTGGTTAACAGATTCGGAAGAAGACCGTTGCTCCTTTACACGACCGTCGTCATGGCCGCCCTACTGCTCGTTTGTGGTGGATTGGGCACCATCCCAACGGCTGTCCGTTCCAAGGCTGCAAACTCAGCTATTGCTGCCATGATCATCATTTACGTCTTTGTATTCAACTTGGCTTGGGGACCATTAGGTGAGTCCATGGCACTCTTGGTAATTTAGATTGAATATTGATTTGGGGAATTGCGGCCGTGCGCAGCTTGGGTCGTCGCTACTGAGCTCTCTGGAGGTGCCAACAGAAACAGGATCATGTCTGCTGGTACTGCTGGTTTCTGGATCTTTGCTTGGTTGGTCACCTTCACTCTCCCATACCTGTACAACAGCGGGAAGGGCTCCGCTGGTTTGGGTGAGTTGCATCCAGCATTGTTGTGTCGCGATCCGAAAGACTGATTTCGCCCCCCTCTTCCTACAGGACCTATGGTCGGCTTTATTTACGGAGGTGGAGCTGTCATCGCATGGCTTTTCGTGTTCTTCTGTATCCCAGAAACTCTCGGTAGAAGTAAGCCTTTCTTTGTGGACATACTTTACAAACACACCCTGACCCTGAATATCTTTTCATGTGTAGGTTTGGAGGAGATCAACTCCATGATTGAGCTCAAGGTTCCTACTCGCTCCTGGACTCAGTACCACAACCACAGAGATGGAAAGAGAGTTGCGCCGTTCGTTGCAGGAGACGCTCTCATTATGAAAGGCCCACGTCCTCAATTCATTGAGAACAAGGACCAAGGAACTAGACAACTGGAACTGACTGAGTCTATTGACAGCGCTTAGATAATATATAGTACAGCTGGTTTTGTGACGAGAGCTTTTTCCCCAGGCGTTCCAATCTGGTTTCCCTTCCGGTCTTGCAAGTTTGCCTAGCAAAGAATAATGCTTTTCTAACAAACTACAGCACAAATAGTTTCTGTCCGACATGTTTGCTATCTAAACGACAGCTTTCATTTACCAATATGCGGGATGGAATCTCGTTTAATTAGTCCCCAAAAGATAGTCCTACAACAATTCAACGAATTCACCAACCCCAGTTGCCTGTCCGAAGCAATATGTTAATGCGTTTGGCTACTCTGGCCCTTCACCACCAGGTATCAGGACTGCAATACCACTGCCGTTCAGAAGAGTTTGGTTGAGCTTGTTCTTGGTTCTGCCTTCTTCAGTCGTGTAGCTGTTTAGAAGCCAAAGACCACAATACAAGCGATAATTGGAGTAAAAAGACATTAAAAGAAAAATACGAAGTGTCAGACTTGAAAGAACGACCTTGAAATAGGAAACGATAACGAACTATTCTGTCACGTCCTCAAGGACCATGTCTAGTGGAATAAACAGAGTAGATCAGATCTCTGAGATGAGACTAAGAAATACGAATGCTACTGAACAGTTCTAAAGGTTGGAAACAATTACTTACTAACGTAGTCGTCAAATCCAGTCAGAGTTCCAACGAATTCCCGGTCTGACTTCCTGCAAAACGAGCAATAGCACCACCAGCACAGAATAAGTCACAGTATTAACAACAGACGAAGACCCCTTGTAAAACTAACATGATGACCCAGACTTTAGAGCCAATACACCTGTCAATAAGTTCTGTTGAGCAAGGCAAAAAAGGCGTACAAAGTCAGCGTAAAATCAGTTTGAAGAGCAATGGGTAGAACCTTACCCAGTGGTAATATCTGAGAAGCCATTTCCGACTTTTGAAAGGGTTTTCAATTGTGACGGCTGAAGAAGGTGAAGGGTTGGAGGAAGAATTGGAACGGCGGCGCCTTGTATGAAGCCTTCCAACACCATTTTGCGAGCTCTGGTGGAAAACTCTCTCAATAGACTCAAGACATGGCTGAAGAATCAACAGACAACCACGCCGAGGAAGAGGAAGATATTGAAGATGAAGAGGACGAGGAGGTTAGTAATGATCCCATCGTCGTCTCCTCTTCCCCATCTGGGTCAATCGTTGGTGCTGAGTTCTCGTCCCCTTGATCTACCTTCGAAACAGGGATTTGATGAAGGGGAAGAAGGTGAAGAAGGGGAAGAAGACGAGGAAGGTGAGGAAGATGACGAGGAGGAAGATGATGAGGAGGAACCTCAGGGCGTAAGTCAAGGGCCACCCATTCGAGATGTCACCGCAGCCCACAGTTGTTTACTGTTTGTTTAAACCGACCTTTTCTATCCTCTTTATCTCTCATTGTTATACTCCAGTCAGGGCTGGCTGCCTTGTATGAAGATGTAGCGCCTGTTCTTGCTCTTGGCAGTCATGGTGCAGGCTGACATCTCTTCCTCTGTTCTGTCCGATAGATTCCAGACGAGGACTCGCAAGACGGAGATTTCGAAGAAGGTGGATATGAAGATGCCTCAGATGAGGAAGAAGAGTTTTCTGATGACTCTACGGTAAGTCTCCCCACGTCGGTTATTTACTGGAATCGCAGTGTAGCTCACCAACGTGTTGATTTCTAAAATGTATAGAACCCTCCCAAGGCTAAGAAGGCAGCACCAGCTATATTATCTCACGATAGACCAAAGTCTCCTCCGAAGAGATCTCGCGAAGAAGACGACGACGAAGATGATGAAGAGAACGAAGATGACGAGGAGGAAGGCGCGGGCGAAGACGAAAGAGAAGCCAAGAGACCCAAGGTGGAGTGATGTTGACAAACTATCTTATCGAGGTAAACCTTCTGCTGTGCCTTTGGGAGAGGTTTTTTGATGTACTTGCCGCGGTAAATTTTGTATAAGCGTCTCTATATTTCCATCTATTGAATAATGTTTAAAGGAAGAACCTCATACGAATTTGAAGGGTAAAGAAGTGTAGAGCGAGTGATATTAGGGAATAGTGCAACGCTTGAGGGTATAGGCATGGGAGAATGATCGAGTGTACAGGGTGATCATTGACTAGCTTTTAGAAGGAGCTGCCGCTCCTCTACTAACTTACTCAATGGGGAAGCTAAGGTCAGTCCTCGATCGCTTTGAGCTCACGAAATATTGACAAAAGGTTATACGTACTTTCTCGTCGAACCCGTTCGTCTCTATCGTAGGAGTCTTGTCAAGCTTATCGCTCTTGAAGCTGCCATCTGCCTCAGCGCCAGGCAGGCCCTTCACTTCATTTTCATGAGCACCCGATCCACCTGGAACAACGGGATCATTCTGTTCAGATATGGTGGTTGATTCGAGTGTGTCGCAAATGTCTGTGGCCGAGGCCTCGCCTCTGATCATTTCTGCCGCTCTCAGAGAACCAAAACCAGCTTTAGGAACGACAACTTTTCCACTGATGACGCGGGTTCCGTCAGTAGGGTTGAGGTTAGATCTCTCAATGAGAGTTTTCCTAAGAGCAAGGATCAGTTTCTCAATCACATCCACCGAATGGATTTTAATTGCGCCTACCAGTAAATTGCATGGTCAAACTCATACTCATATGATCCCCCATATTCAGCATCAAGTTGAGAGGCAGGTATATGATCCGTTATGGACGGTGGGTTGAAAATGATCTTCTCCCTCGTGACAGGATCCATGAATGGAGCAATCCCCTTGAAGAAGAAGTTGATGATCCAAGGCATGTTTATTACTGACGAATGAAGGGGTCAGTACAAAGGGCATATTTCGATGTTAGTGAAATGGGAGACTCACCAACTGATCGATAGCGAGAGAGCAAGAAGGATAAAATTGAGGATCAGCGATACAAGACAACCAGCTACGTAACTCAAAAGAAATTTTGAAACCTAAGAGCTAACCTGCTTTACCCATTCTCTCAGCGTAGTGACTCTGAAAGATTCCTAAAACTTTCTTGCCTGTCAAATTGGAAGTTGCCGCGTGAGTGACAGAACACCCCAGGAACTAACGAATTAAGTTTACCAGTAGACACGGAAGGATTTGCAGCACCCGTAGCAGACTTGTAGTCGACAAACACCTGTCGAAGTAGAAGTTTTGCTCTGTCAGTTTCGTGTGCTTCGTTTGAGATCCAGTACATTCTACTTACTAGCCAGTTGTCGGCACCCGGTGGCATAGCATCAATGGCGCGTTCTCTGAGAGAATAAAATTGACCATGTAAGCTCCATTGTACAGACATTTTCGTCATCTCCAGAAATAATGCGTTTGCATCGCCTGCGGCAAAGGTGTCGAGAATACTCACAGATTGTAAACCAAGAACCTGATCTGTCTATCGTGAGTTGTAGTGTTCTCTCTCGATGGTCGCAAGTAGATAATAGGTCTAAAGTTCCTTCCAGTCGTCAGCGAAAGCACTTTCCGAGAAGAGCGAAAGGCACACCAACCTGCAGTGAACATCCCATCCCATCAAGATGCTAGAACCCAAAAATTCAGTTTCAGATCACTTCGAGAAAATAGTATTCCTCCATATGCTACTCACGTCTTTCCGGTCTCACTCTCAGGAGAAACCTCGTCCGGCGGAATGAGTTCAGGTTTGTAGGCTCGTCTCCATTCGAGGGTGAATTTCAGCCTTGACTGGGCATTTGACTGGGTCCACTTCGAAGCTCTCATATACCTAGCTAGACAACCAGGATCTTCCATATATCGGGTCTCCCACGGGTAATAGGGATCTGTCGAAGGAAGCGCTATGGTCTCATAGAACTTTTAGACCAAGTCAGCCGCCAGGGGAATAAATTGTTGGACTGTAAATCCCAGTGGAACAGTAATACCTTTCTTAGAGTTTCTACCTGCGCTTTTTGGTCCTCCGAAAGAGCTGGACGAACTACAGGTTCGCATCCCGGTGCTGGCGAAGACTGGAGGGACCATCCCAATGGACAGCCGTTACTCTGTGAGTCAAACTGGTAATATCTTTACGGCCCAAAAGACTTACAGGAAGCTCTTTAGTCATCCCAACCACAACTACTCGAATTGAAAAAGTTTAGGAACGTTTTGTCTGTTGATGGTTGCTCTTGTTTTCGAGATCTCGCTTTCTGAACGCATTGGAGGCCTGTGGCTGCAGCTTGGCACACTTCCCAGGTCACTCTATCCGTCTCCTATAATGCGGATAGCAATGGTAATGAAATAATGATCATTCCGTACGGCATTTTCTTGCTAGTGGGACAATTCCAGAGCCGGCAAAATGAATTCTATAATCCGACTTTATTCCCTCTACTCTTCAGAAGCAATGGCAGCAAACAGCTCATCTTCAGGCGAAGCTTTACCTGTTTCGAAGGAGAAACAACAACGTATTTGGTCAGTCACACCGTCGAGCAGGTTCAACCAGTTCTCCATGACCTCCTCCTCCGAGCATTTCCATTTCCATATTTCCTCTACTCCGGTCCTGCATTTCTATCCCAGTGCCTTTAAAACAGAATTGCCTTCCTCGATATCTTCCTTGATATACCCTTCTGATTGTTAATGCTATACTAATGAGTACTTACGCTGGACGGTGGTGGTGGTGATGGATTTGAGGTAAGCAGCCTTCGCCTTGTCAACCAAGTCCTGTTCTTTGTGGCCGTTTCGGATTTCCTATAAAGACCAAACAGATGGTAACATTATTCCAAGGGCACATTCCATAAAGACAGCAAGACAGGGTGGAATCAGCGAATGGCGTTCTTCCAGGAAAGAGGACGAATAGTCATCGGAAAAAACTCAGGACGTACCAAAGCAGCCGACTCCTTTGCGGTAATGCTACTTTGGTGGTAGATACCGTAGATGGCTCCGAATGCAAGGGCTGAGTACCGCGCAACCTATTCCATGTCAATGCCCCGAGCCCATTTCGAAGAGAGGAAGACCAGCCAAAGAGATGCAGCGATTTTCAGTGGAGACGGTGAGCAAAACCGTCAGGACAAATGAAGAATTGATACAAGAAAGACCCTTGGTTGGCTGTAGTACTCACGTTGACGGTGACAGATGCCATTTTGATGCTCAAAAAGAAGGTGTTTTAGGTAGCAGGCACAGAACTTGGTCAAAAAACGAATCGAGTTTCTGCGGCAAGAAAATGAGTAGAAAACTAGGCGCTTGCTTTGTTTTCGCTTTCTTCAGGGACACCGGCACTATACACAGGTTGGTAAACTATACGATACAAGCTGTAAAGTGCTTCCTGTGATATTGGGGATGATCTGCTCGTTGGCTGGCTGGAAGCGCAGCACATTGGACCGTCCCTAGCGGTCGAAAAGTGCTGCACCTCTCGAAAGACGCCTAGAATCATATATACAGAATATGGAAACGATATATTTTCCCTTTTTCCATATCCCATGCGCTCGTGAGCTGTTTAGATATTGAGGTGGCTGGAGCGCTACTTCGCGACTGAATCTCATGCCAACGTTCTCAGTAGATTTTCACGTCCCAGTGAGATTCATAGTTCAAGCACATACCAGGTATCTTCTCTGTTCTACGTTCCCTTCGGAACAGGCTCCAATTTTACTGGGCTCGCTTTGGCGCCTCCAAATTCATAGTTTCTCCCTCTTCTTCACTTGGACAAAAACCAAACTTTGACTCCCCCTAATCGAAGGTAACCGTATAATCGTGGAGACCCGTACTAGGCTTTCTCTCGCTCGCTGACTGGCTGCAGCAGAAAGGGCCCCCTAAAGGAAAAGAAAGCAAACCCCTTTACAGTAATCTCATCTCGTCCTTGCCCGCAATCGGGCGCCCAAGTGGTGTCACCCCATCCCAAAGCTGTCAAAACCCGACATTGCACTTCATGTCTTACTGAGATCCTAACTTGCTTAGTCTCGTTTAGAAAAGAACCTTTCGAAGCTTCTCTCTCTTGAATCGAGATAAACTTTCAACTCTAACTCTCACGACCCGATTTGAAGTTAGCTCAGTTGGTGTGTTAAGTTTTTGTACTTCTCGCTCTTATCCGTCCATCAACTCTTTTCCCTGCGTCAAGTATCTCGCCTAGCCATCACGGCAAGGCGCTCAAGAAACATATATTGCGGCGGAGCTTGAAATCGGTGCTTGTTTTGGTGTTTCAAGTGTCGGTCGGTATCGCTTTCAATATTGTCCCCCTGCGCTCAGATTGAGACGCGCTTCAGCTTCCAATCCGAAAGGTGCAATATTTTCAGCGGTGGTTGGAAGAGTTGAAACGTTCCAAGAGCTTCTAATACGGCTGCACCTTCCCTTTCATGACCCCGAAAATGTGTATTTGAGTTGCCATCTCCAAGAGTTATTCTCAAACCCACCCTTCTCAGTCACCTTGATTCTCTCGTTGACCTTTTTCTTTCTCTCTCTCCTCCGGTCAGTCTCACTCTTTGAGAATCGAAACGAAATGGTTAAGTTCTGATCTTTCCTGAAGCTTCAAAGCAGCTTTTAAACATGCCCACACTTTCCAAACGGCTTCCCAAGTCCAAAGAAACACGTAACGTAAAGATCTTCGAGTATCAAATTCTCATTCTCACTGTTCTTTCTGTCTCACAGGTCAAAGGCAAACCTACTGTCGTATGATTGTGAACGCGATTAAGAATTCTCCCCAACAGCGTCTTACCTTGGCTGAGGTACAATTTTACCTCAACTTTCTGTTATTGTGAATTATCTCACATTATTTTGGTGGAAAATAGTTGAACGTCGCTTTGGTCGAATCCAACGATTGGTTCAAGCACACAAAAACAAAGTGGAAGGTGTGCGATGTTATTCCTTAGCCTTTATTCCATCATCTTAAACGATTCCCTTTCAACCTCCACCTTGGTAGTCAATCGTCAGGCATAACCTGTCGTTAAACAAGTGCTTCTACAAGGACGAGAAGAATTCAAAGTTTTGGAGGTATAACCCAGCGGTCAGTCAAGATAATCACAAATGGCCCTGCAGCAGTGCCTAATCCTTCGAGTCTCGGACTTTCATTTTCAGATTCCTGAAGGGTTTTCCCGTATAAGAAAGAAACCTTCCAACTCCTCTTTTTCCTCCTCCCAATCCCAGTCTTCCTCTGATTCAGAGGTTGTTATCATCGGCAGCACCTGTCGTAATCAAAAAAGTACACGGTCCCGTTCCTTCACTCTGCCCCGTCCCCCCGCTCCAATACCACCCTCTCCCACTGGCACCATCTTCCCATGCTATTCTACTGGCTCCCCTCAACCATCATTGCAATCTGTCTACGGGCTAGGATTAATTGGCGTTCCCCTCCCTCAAGAGATCTCACTTCCACCATCTCTTTGTCCGATTTACAGCCGTCCAAGAACCAGATCAGTCCCACTTTTTAGCTATTCAGAGTCACCAAATGCATCATCCCTTCCAACTTTGCCATCACCTGTCGATTTGCTCCAGTACACTCCACCAGTATCTCCCCTTCACGGGTTGAAGAAGTCCGTCTCACTCGAGATGTTTTCTTTGAATGGTTCACCTAGACAGAGAATCAATGAACTCTCTCCGACCATGGTTCACGATCTCTTGCGTTTGTAAATATTGTAGCTACAACTTAATCACAGAAAAAATAGTCTTTTGTTTACATACATGGACACTTTTCTGCTTCTTTGAACATACTATGCGCTCGTTACTATCCATCTGTATAATTTTAAGCCGCTAAATTATTCCCGTAAGACACTAAGACACGGACTGAGTAGTCGCTACGGTGTCTACCCCGTTTTCCAGCAAAAAGCTTGAGTCGCCGTGTCCGACGCTACATTCGACGGTGTCTTGAGTTTAATCTTAAAGCTGTTAACTCCCATCATTCCTTCAAATGTTGATCTCTACTATAGGTCTTGCAATGGGGGCCAGCAGGCATCACTTGAATTTTCGAAAAAAATAATAATGCCATCATTAGTGGGGATGAGGGCGGCCAGTCAGAATCATTCTGCACTCAAACAACGTCTGGCCTGTCCTGATATCTGGCTTAACACATTGAACCATGGCTCCTGCTGAGTCGTCTCTAGCTGGTCCTTCGAGACCAAGTCCAATGGACAAACCAGCAGCCAAGTGAGTGCAAATAATCTCGACCCAGCCATTCCACTCAGACCTGACCAACACGCTCGCTGTCCTCCTTTTCATTAGAGCCTGTACCAGATGTAGATCTTTGAAAGCCAAATGTATCCAGGCAGCTGATAGTCCCGAAGGCTTGAAGTGTCAGCGGTGCTTGAAAGCCGGACCTGAAGCAGAGTGTATATTCCTAGACCACCGACGAGGGCGAAAAGTCGGGTTCAAAACCAAGAAAAAACTTGAAGAGGAAGCAGGTTAGTGAAATTTAGTTCTAAGTGTAGTCTGGGGGTGAAGTTCTTTATTTCAAGTTGGATGCTGACGTCCTAACAAACGCTTCCTCTTTTCGAAACTAGCTGAGCGTATAGCAAAAGGAGAAGATCGAGGTGAGTCCTGTAAACAGATTGTGATGTGATTACGAATTTTACTCATTGGGTTCTTGGTTCGGCTTCTTCGATAGACTACAATGGAAACGGTAACAGCAACTTCCACGGACACACTCGGAAATCTTCACACGACCGACAAGCTCCTCAGCCTTCCCAAGTTGGTCACCAATACGTTCAAAGCCCAGGAGAAGACCCAAATTCACAGCACAGTTATGAGTATGACAGACCTGATAGCCCACGAAGCTCAGTGTCCCGTTCAGTGTCTCGTTCAGTGTCCCCTCCATTTACCCCAGCACCGATAGAGCCGCAACAACACCCTTTCCATGCAGCAGCAACGCTGCCACTATCGACCGAACTTCAACAGATACCTCTTCCAATGCCACCTTCCCAGCAGCCGCTCCCACAACAACCTCCAGAACTCCAGAATACCGGTCCCAGTCATCAAAATCTTCTGCACTTGTCATCAAACCCAACTCCCACGCCAGGGTTAGATCTTGGAGTCCTACCTAGGTCAAGGAACTCGATGTCCATAAAATCTTTGTTCAACCCTCCAGAGCTGAAACCTGACACGGCGGACGACTTGGATAATGGCTCGAATGGACTGGAGCTCTATCGAGCTGATCCTGTCAAGTGTGGATATATTTCCGAGGCTCAAGCTCAGATGCTGATTACGTTCTTCATGTCAAACATGTACAATCGAGTCCAGATGTTCGACCCAGAGATTCACACTCACGGTGAGTGGTTTGGCTCCGTCCCAGCGAATACCTCCTTATCTTGCTTTCTGTACTCCGACCAGATTACATCAGAGATACTTCGCCCCTGCTCTATTGTACAATGATATCAATTGCCCTCAAGTTTAGCCCGAACTTCCCGAACAGAATCACAACCCACACCCTCGTCTTAGGCTTAGCGAAAGATCACATCCTCAGGATCTTGACAGACGGCTCTCAAAGTTTGGAGACGGTTCAGGCTTTGTTGGTGGGGACAGAATACAAGGAAGCTAATGGTAATTTGAAACAGCACAGAATGAGACTGCAAGCATTGACCTTTCTTCTCCCTACCAGATGAAAACGGGTACATTTTACTTGGACTGGCAATTCGGATTGCAATGGACATCGAAATCAATACCTACCGACCTGACCTGAATGAACGACAGAACAGGAACAGGCTGAGAACTTGGGTCAGCTTTTCTTGCTTTAATCCCCTAATATGAGAACCTTCCACTGACATTCGCGTTCACTTTTAGTTTGCGTTGCACAATGCAGATCGAAGATTTTCAGCATGTTCTCAAACGGTTAAACATACAATCATGCCCGAAGACTCAACCATCTCGTCGTGTTCCACTTTCCACCGTTCCCCATTGAGAACAATCTACGACACGAGGTTCATTGCTGGTGTTCAGTTCAGGAGACTGATGTCGAAGTATATGAAAGAGATTCATGGCGAGGATTCCGAGGAGACTGGGCTGGTTCAGCTGAGAGTCAATTTGAGAGAAGTTGTCAGCAGGTTCGAGTCTGAGGTTTCGGTGTGGGTTGACACTTGGAGCATGGAGGAGATGCAATGGGGTGAGTCCAGCTTAAACTTTCTCTGACCCCAATCTATCCACAACCTCTCCATAACCTCTGAGTCATGGGTCCTTTTGAATATATCAGGTGTTGGGGAGTGCACCACCTTCTCAGTCTTGCGACAGAACGGTCGACTAATTCTTGGCCACCATTGGCTTCACCAAGCCTTTCTCCATGCTCCCAAATTGCCATGGCTTAAAACCCCAGAATCTTGGGCATTGGAACGAATGACTTCTCTTGCCGTCTGTTTGGATTCGGCTCAGCGTTTGCTCGAATATCAGCTGAAGATTCCAAATCACCTGCTTGCTAGTGCTGCTGGTACGTTTGTTTTTAGATACTCACTCCTATCTATCATTCTGAATCGCTGACCTCTGCGTTGCTACTTCATTATCGCGACTTCCAGATTCAACCCATTTGAACTCAGCCTATGCAACTTTTTTCTTCATGAAAATCTTCAAAGCTCGCGTCAATGAGTTATCTTTGGTGGACAACGCGTCTATGCAACGGATTTACGACGTCATCAGAACCTCAGCCGAGAAACTTCAAGCTTGCGCTCTCAACGCTACTCACACCGTAGCCCACCACGGCCGACTATTAGCTGGTATACTGGACTTAGTGCCAGTCCAACATGATAAACGATCACAACATCCTGCTCTTTCTGCTCCAGCTACTTACGCTCCACCAGCTTCCTCGATGCACCAACAGGTAAACCCACTGCTATCACAACACACAATGACTGCGCCAACTCCTGAACTCACCCTTTCGACGACCGTCAGCACACCACTGAGCTACGAGAGAGGAGGAGTTATGAGCCCTCCTGTCGATCTACCAACTGTCGGCAGTGAAGGGGCCGGAAGCACAGGAAGTTTGGACGTTTACAAGGATATCTCGACTTGGGATGGCTTGGTTCTCAGCAACGGCAACAGCACAATGGAAGGAACAGACTTGGATTGGGCTCAGCTCGCTTTCGATATGGGCCCTGATTATACTTTCTAGGTCGAAGTAGCCATGTAACGAATAGTTAAATAAGTATGAGGAGTTATCTTTTGGGATGGGCTGTTTTCTTTTGAATTATGTTTTTGTTCCTTCGCTGCAAGGTCCGAGAAAGTGCAGTCTGCAAGTCCCCTGAACCGTCCTCGTCAACCAAGCCTCAACAAACGAATAACCAGCTTTGCTCCATATCAGAATTTTCTAGGGACATCCAGAGCCCGGAAACGTCTGATTTCTTGCAGAATGGAGAAGGAACTCTACAAGCTCGAGCTCCTCAGTTTGGTGCAGAAGATCAGTGGAGAAATCCTCAACCACACCAGTATGTTTTGTGATTGCTTTTGGAAGAGTAGAAGCTTGTAATTGTAGTCCGTGTGCTGATCTGCCTCTTTTCCTCAGATATCAATGACAAGACGTTGGCGGAATTCGTGATTTCTCTTCACACTCAGTCGAAGGGAAGTCTTCCAGAGTTCAAGAAAAAGCTGGATGAGATAGGAGCAGGGTTTGGTGAAAGCTTGGTTGAAAATTTAGAGTAGGTCCTTGTTTCTTTCGTCCTTCTTTCTTTCCTGTGGATGGATTGAAAACCAAACTGGGTAGTTGAATGTATTACTGACCTTCGCTTCTTTGCTTTCTAAAAGTCGTCTTATCCTATCTCTTCACCCGAAGTACAAGAAAAAGAAGAAAAATGCTCTCAATCAATCCAACTCGAACCCCAAAGCCATTCCTTTCAGTACAGACAGCGCAGCAGCATCGAATCCTCAGAAGGACATGACCAGGCGGTTGCTCCCCGGTCTCGCCATGCCAGACACTGCATGGGTCCCATCTGATGACCTCTCGAACTTCGGGAAAAAGGATGAGAAGGTCGCAGGTGCTGATACGATCTCAAAAGACATCGATGATCTCATGAACTCCTTGGAAAATGTTGCTCAGAAGCGTGGACGACCTGACTCCGCAGCTTCAGAGATGGATGAGAGGAGCGAGAAACGAAGTCGTGGAGACAATGGGTATGGTGACCGGGGGCGTGATAGCGGTTATGGAGATCGAGCTGGTGGTGGGAGCGAGAGGGAACGAGGAAGGAGCGGATATGGAGGAGGCGGAAGAGGCTTCGCTGGTCGACCCGTCTTAGATGACAAGCCAGTCTTGTACAAAATCTATGATGGAAAAGTTACCGGGTGGAAGGACTTTGGTGCTTTTGTTGCGTTGGAAGGTTTGGCTGGCCGGTTCGAAGGTGTGTGCCCAGCATATTTCATTCTCTTTTTGTTCTGACCGATTTGTTTTGTTATAGGAATGGTTCACATTGGTTCCATAACGATTGGCGGCCGTCTCAGCTCACCTGCAGAAGTCCTTACTCGAAATCAACCCTGCAAAGTCAAAGTCATGTCAGTTGCTGGAACTCGAATTGGTCTTTCAATGAAGGACGTTGATCAAAAGACTGGAGCCGATCTGTCACCCCACCTCAAAGTCCAAACCCCCGAGGAAATTGAAGCCGCTCAACGAAGAGAAGCTGCAGATCGAAGTGCTCGCAGCGCTTCCAGCGCCAACGCAACTCCTCTCTACGGCGGCGACGAGCCGTCTGGATCTTCAGCCAAGAGGCTCACAAGTCCTGAGCGATGGGAAATCAAACAGCTGATTGCTTCTGGAGCGGTCTCGGCCGCTGATTATCCTAACTTGGATGAGGAGTTAGGTAGCTTTGGTGCTGGTATGGGTGGAGCTGAAGTTGACGAGGAAGTCGATATTGAAGTTAAAGACGAGGAAGCTCCTTTCTTGGCAGGACAGAGGAGGCATGTGCTGGATATGTCCCCAGTCAAGGTAAAGACTCGGTTCTAGCTCATTTCTGACCACATTTCACATCACGCTCGTGACTGATTCGTTTTGTTGCGCAGGTCGTCAAAGCACCTGATGGATCTCTCAACCGTGCCGCACTTGCTGGTGAAGTATACGCCAAAGAACGGCGAGAATTGAGGCAACAAGAAGCGCAAGACGTTGCTGATAGTGAAGCGCGAGACTTCAATGCTCCTTGGTTGGATCCCATGGCTGGAAAGGAAGACAAACAGTTCGCTCAAGATCTTCGAGGGACATTACTTGGACAGAAGAGTTCGATTGAGGCTGAATGGAAGAAGGAGAATAAGTCGATGTCCTTCGGTATCGTTACGACAAAAACGATGCAAGAGCAGAGGAGGAGTTTACCAGTCTACAAATTCAAGGATGCTCTTATTCAGGCCGTTCATGATGTAAGTAAAAAAGTTCAGTTTTCCGTTTTGTCAGCAAAAGATGCTGATATCAAACTTTCCTAGAATCAAACGCTGATCGTTATCGGTGAGACTGGATCCGGTAAAACAACTCAGATGACTCAGTACTTGGCTGAAGCTGGATTCGCCGACCGTGGGAAGATCGGATGTACTCAACCTCGTCGTGTCGCTGCCACGTCTGTCGCCAAGCGTGTTGCTGAAGAGGTTGGTTGTCGACTTGGTGAAGAAGTTGGGTACACTATTCGTTTTGAGGATGTCACTGGACCCGACACCAAGATCAAGTATATGACGGATGGTATCCTGCTCAGAGAGTCGTTGATTGATCCAGATATGAGTGCATACTCTTGTATTATTCTGGACGAGGCTCACGAGAGGACAATCGCGACGGATGTTCTGTTCGGCTTGCTCAAGAGTAAGTCGTCTTCTCTACCTTGACGGCACCATTAAATTTGATTCTGATCATCTTGCTTTTCAACAGGAACTGTCAAGCGTCGCCCTGATTTCAAACTCATTGTCACCTCCGCCACCCTTAACGCCGAGAAGTTCTCTGAGTACTTCTTCGGCTGTGCCATCTTTACCATTCCAGGAAACACCTTCCCAGTCGAAATCCTTTACACCAAGGAGCCAGAAGCAGATTATCTCGATGCTTCCCTCATCACTGTCATGCAGATCCACCTTTCGGAACCTCCTGGTGATATCTTGCTGTTCCTGACTGGTCAGGAAGAAATTGATTCGTCTTGTGAGATTCTTTACGAGCGAATGAAGGCACTTGGACCTCAAGTCCCTCAACTTTCAATCTATCCGATTTACGGCGCTCAAGTCTCTTCAGTCCAGTCTAAAGTCTTCGAACCGACCCCCGAAGGAACTAGAAAGGTCGTCATCGCTACTAACATCGCTGAGACGTCCATCACTATCCCAGGTATCTACTACGTCATCGATCCTGGCTTCACGAAGCAGAATCACTACGATGCCAAGCTGGGTATGGATCATTTGCAAGTCATGCCAATCTCGCAGGCACAAGCGCGCCAACGATCTGGTCGCGCTGGTCGAACAGGCCCAGGAAAGGCCTACCGACTCTACACCGAAATCGCCTTCAGAAACGAAATGCTGCCTAATCCAGTTCCAGAAATCCAGCGTACCAACTTGGAGAACACAATATTGACGCTCAAGGCTATGGGTGTCAACGACTTGATTTCCTTCGATTTTATGGACCCTCCACCAGCCCAGACCCTCATCACCGCTCTTGAAAACCTTTACGCTTTGGGGGCGCTCGATGATGAGGGTCTCTTGACGCGTCTTGGTAGGAAAATGGCTGATTTCCCCATCGACCCACCGATGGCCAAGATGCTCATCGCCAGTGTTGATTTCGGTTGTTCAGAGGAGATCTTGACTATCGTTGCCATGCTGAGTGTGCAGAATGTCTTCTACAGGCCGAAAGACAAGCAGGCGCAGGCTGATGCGAAGAAGGCGAAGTTCCATCAACCGGAGGGAGATCACTTGACATTGTTGAGTGTGTACAATGGTTGGAAGGGCAGCAAATTCAGTGCTCCGTGGTGCTACGAAGTAAGTACTCTCGATCTTCAAGCTTCTTGCCTTTGAATTTGATTCACAGATGTATTTTATTTCAGAATTTTATTCAGGCTAGGAACATGAAGTCAGCTCAAGACGTTCGTAAACAGCTGCTCGGTATGATGGATAGGTACAAACACGACATCGTCTCCGCTGGAAACAACTACAATAGAGTCCGAAAAGCTATTTGCTCTGGTTATTTCAGGAACGCCGCGAAGAAGGACCCACAAGAGGGTAAGCCTGACTCCGGACCTGGTTTCTTAAATGCAGATAATGTTGACGCTAGAATAACTCTTTTACAGGTTACAAAACTCTCACAGAAGGAACGCCGGTATTCATTCATCCAAGTTCGTCGCTGTTCAATCGACCTCCGGAGTGGTGCATCTATAATGAAATCGTCATGACGACGAAGGAATACATGCACTGCGTGCTGGCAATTGAACCTAAGTGGTTGAGTGAGGTTGCACCCGCTTTCTTCAAAGTCGCAGATGCCAACAAGATCTCGAAGCGAAAAAAGCAGGAACGTATCGAACCTCTGTTCAACAAATACGAGAAACGTAAGTCAAACTTATTGACCGACTGTCCAAATTTTCTTGTTTTATCGTACTTACCAATTCTTCTCATCTCAGCGGACGAATGGCGTATTTCTCGTGGACAAAAGGCATCGAGAAGCTCCCAAACTTTCGGTTAAGAGGAAGGTTGGGAAGGTCTGTATTTGTACCACAGGTTGTTCAACATATTTCATACTGTTAATTTAGTCAAAATGATAAATCTATTGCGAGCTCAATTGCAATTGGGATTGTTATTCTTACCGGGCGCAACGGTAAATGCCGGTACGATGACTGGCGCTGCTTCCTCTTACCTCCGACCTTGATGTTTACTAGGCTTCTTTCAACCACAACCAAACTATTTAACAAAGCATACATGGGCGAAAACTTTAGGTTCGTAGCATTCACTGTACCTGGCGGTGAGAAACTAGAGAAACTAGTTTTAACCAGCTGCTTTGAACCTCTCCAGCAATTTCTATGCGGGAGCACCTCCTTTGAACAGACTGTCGTTCCATAGGCACAGAACAAACTTACTTAATCAACATTTGGAACACAACCTCACTCAGTTCGTCGTCCTAAAGGGTGGGGATCCTCTCATTGTCGCTGAAACGAAAAGGCTGGCGACTCTCGAATGGAAAGATGTAAAGCCTGTACTGGGAGAGGGACCTTACTTCGATGAAGATGAGAAAGATGGGGAAAGCATCAAGCATTTGCAAGGAAAGAGGACTGATGGTGGTCTGCCTTTGGTGAGCCCTATCCCGGCGAGATTTCCTCCGTTTAATTCGCTGGAGGAGGGAGTACTATGTGCTCGGTTTCGAGAAGCTCGCCCATTCTTCTCCTTGTGCCATATACAGAGTATTAACTATCTCTTCGTTTAGGTCTTCCTGGGTATTGATGAGTCCAACATCCCAGCTGAGGAGCAAACCTTGCTAGTGAAAGATCCACATCCTTCGCTCAACACTACATCTCCACCCATATTCGCCTTGGACGCATCAAACGCCAGTGAGCAGCAGTTGAGTCTGCTCAAAATACATGGCGATTTCATTCCTGCTAGAGCAGCCTCTGCAAACTTGACTCCATTCGAGGCTGGAATCTTCGCTGTGGGTAACACTACACATCTATGGTGGAAAACCCGGCTTCGACCGAAGCAGTACCTAATGCCTGCTTCTCTCACTCTTTCATAGCAATCGAAAAGTCTGTGCGACTGGAGTAGCCGAAACAAATTCTGTGCAGGTTCGTCCCAGATGATAGCGCGCTTCCATTCTCTGAGATCATTCTGACAGGTGGGAATTTCCGCTTCAGGCTGTGGGAGTCATACCTTTTTACAGTGGGGAGGATGGAAGCTCTGCTGCTCATCTGCTCTAGCTGAATCTTCCACGTGTCCCTCCCTCACCACCCTTTCCAATTACTGCTACCCAAGAACGGATCCAGTCCTGATAATGGGAATCATCAATCAAACTGGCGACAAGATCCTGTTGGGAAGGCAAAAGGCATGGCCTAAGGGAATGTACTCTTGCCTCGCAGGCTTTGGAGAACCCGGAGAGTCAATTGAAGATGGCGTACGTCGAGAAATCTACGAAGAAGCTGGTGTGACGGTGAAGGAGGTTGTTTACCACTCCAGTCAACCTTGGCCATACCCCCAAAACTTGATGTTGGGATGCTATGGATTCGCAGATGACACTCAGGCAATTAGACTCGATTTGGACAATGAGTTAGAGGATGCGCAGTGGTTCAGCATCGAGGAAGTGAAGAGTGCCATCAACGATCCCAACGGAACAGTATCTGTGAGTTTTTCTTGCCTTCGGACCAACATCCTGTGACTCTGTTTGACTCACCGCATTCAGATCTCACAATCCTTCATCAACCAAAACTCAAAGATCGGTGTAACAAAAGACGGCAATACTGAATTGCCACCAATTCGTTTCCCACCCACCACAGCGATTGCGGGAGTTCTCATTAGAGGTTGGGCTGAGAAGTCGGCAAAGTTATTCGCGAAGATGTAAAGTAGCTCAGGGGATTGGGATGGGTGGCAGGGTTGAAGGTCAATGAATTCTTACTTGTAATACCTTATTATTAGCTTTATAGAGTCGGGTATGTGTAAGGAAATACTTGCAAGCATCTAAAGAGTGTACAGTCTCAGTCGTGAAAGGGTCGTATAGATTGTGAGACGTCGAGGGTCGAGTCCATGCAGTAGTAGTGTATTAGACATCAAGATATGGATGAGAATGGTGAGTGCAAAGTTAGGGAAAGACTGTCTAACAACAATTGAAAATATGAATGTTTACAACTTGGGTGATGTAGAGGAGATATTGCTCTTTCCTGGCACGGGAACCAGCCGAGGAGGCTTCTTTCGTAGAGGTTCCAACTATGAATAGTTGGAAGATGAAAGGCAAATGTCAGAACAAATTGAGCATATTAAAGACAAAAATTTGTTCACTTACCTTTCGCCGGAGATCCTTCATCTTGGCTGAAGAGGGGTGCCACTCGTCAAATCCACTTCTGAGGGTATCTAGCTCCTCACCGAAAAGTTCTTTCACCATAGGATCTTCAAGAATACCTCTCAGAATCCAAGGGATGTTATATGGGTTGGCGAGTGACTCGGTCGCTTGGAAATCCGCAACTGAAAGAGAGCCTGGCTGAGATTTGTGGTCAGTCGTCTCCATCAGGTACTTCACCGCAAGACTATCGAGAAAACAAACTGCTAATTAGTAGCCCTCTTTTAAATGTTAACAGACTCAAATTCTGAACAAGACTAACCTATAAGACGCGTCTTCTTGATAAGCGGTCGAGTGCCCGATTCCTGTAAGAGAGTGAGCGCAAGCTTCACTGATGTGCATGACAAGACCATGGTCATCCAGACCAGCGTTTCTCAACTGAATACAGAAGATGAGAAGGTTCTGT
Source organism: Krasilnikovozyma curviuscula (assembly GCA_014825775.1). Lineage (NCBI taxonomy): Eukaryota > Fungi > Basidiomycota > Tremellomycetes > Cystofilobasidiales > Mrakiaceae > Krasilnikovozyma > Krasilnikovozyma curviuscula. The sequence continues at coordinate 197,705 of MVAQ01000004.1, forward strand.
ACAGTGTAAGGGATGTATCAGTCCTAGATCTCTCTTCGAGATTGTAAACGACAACTCACGGTCACAAAGTCCGCAGAGTTGTACACATCTCCATCAATGTGCAAAGCTCGAAGTAGTGATGGGTGGTCTGCAGTTTGGAAGAGAGCCGAGTAGACGGGTACCACTTGATCGTTAAGGGATGCCACCAAAAGAACACGCGCGCCGTGGTCCAATATCGCCGAAAAGGAAGATTGCATAGAGACAGATGCGGCACTTGTTGTATCTTGAAACCTGATAAAGACGGCATGTTAGCGTAGATTCAAGATATGAGAACTTCAAGAGATGAGGTACCAAAGGGCTTGAGAGAGAATTACGTACTCAAATAGTTCCTTAGCCGCCTCGTTTTCGAAATAGTTAATATACGGCTGAACAACATAACTTGACTTCAAGCCAGGTAAAGGACCTTGGTAGACTCCACAGAGCGCCAACATGCAGACTCTGTGAGGTGGTCTGACTCTACCAGGAGGTTTACCTTGCACGAGGTCCAAATGCTCTTGAGCGTTTATGTTGGACGCTGAACGCAAGTATCCACCTTCGTATAGCTTTTCTAAGAGATGTACTGAGACCGGACAGCCTTGAGAGTGAGCGGCTAGAAAAACAGCATCACATCCGCGCAGCGCCTCTACCCACAAAGGATTAGACAGGAAAGCTTTGAAGAGCCTGTTTTAAAATTCCAGTCAGAACTCAGATGCATAGTTGATAGATTCAAGTGGAAATTACTTACTTTTTAACCCTGTGCTCAACCTTCCCTTCACCTTCGAGTGGGATCGAGGTGATATCATCAAGGGTCGCGCCATGCTCGAACAAGAAGTAGTTCGATACCGCAGCCTGCATCTTGGCCGAGAAGTTTAAGGATGTACCAGTAGGTTCACCAGCTATATACCGTATGAATGCATTGGGAAACCAGCCACTTCAATAGACCAATGGCATTCAGAGATGCTAGGAAGTTGGCACAGACGGAAAGAACTCACTGGACTCCAATGACAACCACTCTCTTCACTTCCCTCCAGCAGGGTTCCTGTCCGACAACACTGGAGACTTTTGGCAGCTCTCTCCCTCGTTTCCTAGCACTTTCAATGGCTTCAAGCGCTTGGTCGTCCGCCTTTCTTCCGCCATCTCCGCCGACGGTGCTGGCAACGTAATTACCAATAAGCTTGAGCGCTTTCTTCTTGACACCACCTCGAGAAGGAGGTGTCGAGCGAGGTGGGCGCGAAAAGATGTCGTTGAATGTCGGCAGCACGAGGTTAGGGCCGTGGATCTTAAGAGACGTTGTTGTGGAGGGTTTCGCAGGTGACGAGGTCGACAACTCTTGAGAAGTTGGTGAGGTGGAAGGAGAGAATGACTTGGTCATTTGTTTCCCTGGGATCAGCTTGGGAGATGTAGTTTGCTTTTTGATTGATTCTGACGTCGTAAGAGGTGGTTGAGGAATATTTGGTGAAGTTGCGAGTAAGGAAGATTTTTTCCCTTTAGCTGTCTTCAGGGGTTGCACTTCATCCACATGATCTGGAATAAACATCGTCTCTCCAATATCGGCATCCACCTCGACACCTTTCCGTGTTTGTGGCTGTGGAATGATGGGGCCATTATCGGCTGCCGCACGAGCAAAGAATCCCAGCCAGGATGACGAGGGGCCGTTGCTGTTGGAGGAAAATCTTTCTTCTTCAGTGTTCAGAGGATGAGGGATGACTTCATTGGACGATGAAACTGATAAATCTCTCGCTGACGACCCTGGAATGCATGTGATAGGTTGACCTGCTTCAGAAGATGCCGCAGAGGTTGCGGTTGCTGGTGTCGTGGAACGGTTGCTAGAATAAGAATAATACGCCAGAGGGTTGACGTATGAGAGGTACGATGAGGTAGTAGATGGCTGTTGAGCAATTTTGGGCGGCAACGGTAGTTCAGATTGGATATCACTGGCAGCTTCAGAAACCACAGCTGATGGAGGTAACATCACCTCATCGTCACTTATCATACTCCCCACATTGGTCACTGGTCGACTTCCACCGCCAGCATAAGGTACGTAGTTCCACCAAGAAGATGCCGTCGTAGGAGGATCCGAATGTTCCTCTTTCGCAGGCTCTTCAGCAATACCCTTCCCAGGAACGGCGAGCGAGATCTCAGTTCGCAACGAGCTGGACACAAGTGGCTTCGATCCTTTCGTTGCTGGCACTGGAGAAGACGACGCTTTGGCATTTGAAGCTATTCGATTCACTGGTGTCTGTGGGGCCGGCAGTAGCGCTGACGAAGTGTCATCTGGTGCTGCTGCTGCTGCCGGAAGTGAAGAGGCATTGGTAGCCAGAGAAGCAGAAGATGGAGAAGACCTCAAGAACCAGGACGATGCTCTACTCGGTGCAACTTGAGGTGGAGCGGTGGGGGATAAAGGTGCGGCAGGAGAGGCTGCTTCTAGTGCGGATGCTGGTAGAAGCAGTTGTGGTGTCGGAGGCAACGGAACAACGCTACTGCTGATAGAGACTTCACTGGAACCTCTCCCCAGAGGCCAGTAGGATGAGGAGTATGATGAAGGTGGTTTGGAGGCTGGAAATCGGTTGATGTCAGAAAGGGGTGAGCTCTGAACTGTTACTGATGACACTGGAAGCGTGGCAGTGACCGGCATAGGTGGTATTTCAGAATCTGCTGGTGGTGATTCCGTTTTCGATTGAGCTGCCACCAAAGTTGACCCTACTGAAAGCGCGGAGGGAAGCAGAGCTCCATACCAGCTTCTGGACCTCGGTATGGAGTTATGATCATCGCTCAAGCTTGTTGTTGAACTTGCGGTAGGAGCTGTAGGTCCCAAGGACATGTCATCTTGAGCAGCTGAGAGTATAAGGGTTTGTTGAAGTTGCGGTAGAGTTTGTTCTTAGGTCAATGGGGGTGACAATAACGTTACCAAAGACTGATCAATCAAGGAAATAATAGATCAACATACCTTTCAATTGAGCAACGCCTCCATCATCTTTTGGAGGGCCTTTCGAGTCACTATCGAAGCTACCAGACCATCCTGCAAACCATGAGCCAGAACGCTGTCGGATTTGGGATGGCTCTACGACGCGAGCTCGTTTAGCCGGTGATTCTGACGAAGAATCCTTTCCATCCTGTGTTGCTGCTGATAGCGCTGACGTAGACAATCTGGATGGATCGTTTGTATGATTGAGTGAGAGACCAGGTAGAGCTGCAGTTATCTCGTTATCGTGTGGTGGTGTCGTCACACCTCGACGCTTTGGGAGAAACATCGAATCCTCCTCACCTGATTCTCCCCTGCCGAACTCTGAATTACCTCTGCTGATAAAAGCAAGCGAAGGCCCCTTCTTCTTCCCCTTTGAAGCGTCAACCGCTTGTTCAGCTAGGCGTAGCCTCAATGCCTCATCGTCCTTCTGAAGGGCCCGTTTCATCTCTGCTTCACTACTCCCAGGGGCTGAGGGTGATAGTGAGCTGGATGTTGCTGCTACTGCTGCTGGTATTTTGGATGCAGTGATATCTGAAGGGGAAAGGGCTGGGAGCAGTGGGCTGGATATGACGGGAGCTCTGATTGAGCGAGTCGTTCGTTTTGAAGTCGTCGTCCTAGTCGTTGCGTTGGAAGACCGTCTCCTGCTGTTTGGAATGGACGGTGGATTCATTAGGAAAGAAATCCTACTTCTTCCTGGGACCATTCAATACATTGGAGTTTGGAGACTGTGGAACGTTTCGGCGTCATGACAACGCGAGTCTTCCGCTGACTTTCAAGGCGGTTTCCAGCCAAAGGTTAGGAAATGGGGGTTTGCTGCAGCTTGGACGAGATAAAGTGTCTGACGGTTACCATTTCTTTCTGAAGCAGGCTGTCCATCTCGTAGAGTTGGGATATCATGCCTCTCTGTTTCGTGTGCAACGAAACTGTGGACGGCGACGAGGGCTTTATAGCATACCACATCAACAGGTAATCTTGCTTTGTCTTGGAAATGCTATTTGAATACTTATCTGAGGGCTTAATATCTTTTGAAGGCATTTTGACGAACCTCTAGCGGAACCCGCCCAAGTTGCTGCTATACCGCCGCCCACTGCAGCTCAAAATCCTATAATCGAGCGGGAAGGCATACCGAAGCAAGAAGTGAATCTGTATGATAATGTCTGTGCCTTTAGTGGAGAAGCTGGTCCTGTAGAGCAAAATGACACAGCATCAGGGGCAAGTCGGTGAGCAATCATTCTCATTTCAACATATTCTTTAGATACTAATAAGAGACTACCATCTTTCAGTGAATTAAAACCCAACATACTTGTCAAGAACGAGCAGTTTAAAGAAGAATTTGTAGAAGGTGACGCTTCGTGTCCTATGTGTGGTACAAAGCTAAATCACAGCACGATTGATGAAAGAGAAGAGCACGTCAACGATCATCTCTTTGAAATGGATGCCGGAATCAATGTAGATGGGATTGATCTTGAATTCCTTGGCGAACAACAGCGACTAGGGCAGGAGGTGTTTGAGGAACAACAAGCATTACAAGAGCGAGGGACACCAAGGAGAGGAGATGGGTGGTGAGTTCTGGACAACATTATTCACATCTGAATGAAGACACATCTGAATGAAGAATCATGCTGAATAGTTTTTCATTTGACAAGGTGGAATCCAACTGATCCCATCGAGTCGCTTCCACTCAACTTCTCTCCGAATCTCATCTCACATATCAAACAGCAACTCATCCGCTCCTTCGACTCTCTTCATGTTCAGTCAGCACCAGAAGCTTACCTCTGTCGCCCAACTCCGAACGCATGTCATATTGCCAGCTTCCTCGGATTTGACAAGACGTGGGGGTGTGGGATGAGGAACGCTCTGATGCTTTGCACATGGTTGAGAGAGATTCCAGAGTACCAGGAGGTGTTTCAGAGGGAGGGCAACCTGGGGGTTAGGGTTATTCAAGAATGGATTGAGAGTGCTTGGAGGAAGGGTTTTGATGAACTGGGACGAGTGAGGGGCTGGAGCACGATTCTCTGCTTTACTCTGCCATGAGCTGATTATTTCACTGACTGAATTTAAGGAGCAACTCAAAGGGAACGTTGTTGGGACTAGGAAATGGGTTGGTACAGCAGATCTGTACGCCGCCTTTGTCGCTAAGGGTATCCCGCGAGTAGCTGTCCCCTTGTTCTCTCCCGAAGCTCGTGGCCATGAACTTATGAAGATCTCCGTTCACGTCATCTTAGGTGTCACCTTATCGATTTTCAGAAGAAGAGGGGCGATGGTGGAACAGATCCTCAAATTCGATTGCAAGCTTGGATTGTCAAATACTTCCAAGACGCGAGTCCTCTTCCCACCATTTCTCCGTCCTTGTGACTGACCTCGCTTTCATTCTATAGGACATCAATCTTGGTAAAAATGATAGTACTAATGGAACTTCATCTTCACCGAGTAAAAATGTCTTCAGTACACTCATGGACGCAGCGCGAAATAAAGTCAGGTTTACGGCCAAACTTCCTGTTATCATACAGCACATGGGACATTCTAGAACTGTTATTGGTGTTGAGATCGGTAGAAGAGGAAGTGATATCAGTCAGTCAATTATCTTTTCTTCTTAAAAATCTCCGCTCATGGTCAACGTACGGTTATTCAGATCTGCTCATGTTTGATCCGTAAGCAACACCTCCATCTGGTATCTGACTGAACCATCTTTGGAAAAATGATATCTTTCGCTTCTCAGAGGGAAATCCATCGCTCCGTCACTTCGAAACAACGCACTTTCAACTCTCATACCAGCCGCGTCAGCGCCATCACCTCCAGACGAAGAAGAAGACAATGAAGATCTCTACACCACAAAGCAGGACGCTTCAAAAAAGAGGAAAGGTAAAGAGAGAGCAAGTGGTGCAGAAGGGAACGGAAGCGTTTGGAAGAAGCTTAAGAAAGGTCACGGTGGCGGTGATGATTTGAAGGTGTTCAGAGTCAGGTAAGCTTCTGTTGAATGTCATTTGCTGATAGGAAGGGACGCTGAACCAATTCCCTTCGATGTATCTGCTCTCCATCTGCTCTCCAGTCTAAGTACTCTAAAGTATGTAATCTGGTCTTTTGGTATTTTGTCGTGATAGCTGAAGTTACTCTTTTGTCGTCTTAACTCGCTCCATAGACGAAAGTGAGTGGAGACGACTCTGTAATTCGAGCCAATGGTTCCAATGCTGAAATATTCTGTGCCCTTTTTTATAGCTCTCAATACCAACTCTTGGTATTCGATTGCGATCAACGTCTGATGTCTGTCCCAGAGCGAAACGGGAGAAAATACGTCCAGTCGCTGAAGATGTAGAAGAATAGCACATCCCTAAATGATAACCTCATTAACAACGTTGCTGAGGCCTAGCTTTCAAAACTGTCTCGAGCTGCCACTTCGCCTATCGGTAGCGCTGGATTGCTGATTCCCAGCCGCAGACGCATCTCGCGTATTTTATGTTCAAAAATACCTCTTCTATGTGATACCCAATGACTGAGTTACTCAATCAGCTACCGCAAAATTTCTGGACCGACTTTTTTTAGTCAGCGCCAGTCTTGACGCTTTCTCTCCTCTACGTAAGACGACCGGATTTTTCTCAATTTGAACCACACCCCACCCCAAACTCGAGGCTATAGGATCATCGTCAACGGATAGCCTCCTTGTATGGATGCCAGTCTTCCGTATTTGAATGGCTATCCAGGCCAAGGCCAGACGCAACCTCAGTTTCATCAGTTTCAGCCTCAGCAGCAGCAACAACCTCCACAGCATCCTCAGCAGCAACTCAGAGATATGATTCGGCCACCTCTGGAGAGCCCATCTGAACCTCAGTTTCAGGATGAGATCGACCTAACTCAGTCGGACGAGTCAGAGGAGGAGGCTAAAGCAGCAGGTGTCGAGCAGGCTCAAAAGAGGCAGAAAGTGGGAGACCTGCTGAATGGACTTGGTCACCCGTCTGCCCCTCAGTTTGGATTCAGTGCCTTTCAGCAAAATGGCTCCACAGCAGCATCTCCTGGAGGGTCCTTCCTCAGTAGTAGCAGCGAAGCAGGGCCGTCTAGCTCGACGTCCAATATGTTCTTGGGCAATGGCAACAGCGCCGTTACCAATACGTTCCAGATGCATCCTCTAACAACCGCTGGCATGTCAAGATCATCAAGTACTGGTTCTCTGCCAGGTCATCCAGCCAGTCTCTTCACTAGGTCCCCCTTGGCTCGCCCTCAGCAGCAGATACTGCCCCGACCTCCTCCCCCGACCTCAGCTCAGTTTGTTCAGCACCGATCCTCATACCCCATGTCTTCCTCTTCGTCGACCGGTGCTCAATCTTCCTTGATCCAGCCTTCAGTATCGACAGGAAGTAAGAGTAATCCTCCCGTTATTGACCTCACTTCAGACAATCCTATTCCTACACCTCCTCCTCCTAAAATCAACCAACCTCCCCAGCAAAACCAGAATATCCTGCTTGGCCTCATACAAACGTCAGCTCTTGTCCTCTATCCAACAGACTATCTCAAAAGAACTGTTCAAGACCCTACTCAAGACCAAATAACCACGAAGGGCGAGACGATCGTGTACGAAGGTCACGAATGGGGCAGAGTCCGGTTGAAAGTAAGCTACAATCTCTCTCTTGTGGTGTCGATGAGCCCAGAACTTACGCTGGAATTCCCTTTGTTTTTAGCACAAACCAATGGCAAATCCTTTACCTGGGCAGCTCAGTCACGGAGAAACGATCAACGTGATGCCCTTTGTCTCTGGTCAGTCTAACAGCAGCGCAGTGGAATCATTCGCTGTCGTTGGAAAGGTCGTAGCAGATTCTATTGCTCCTCTCCTCGCGAGAGGTCTTGTCAGAGTCGAAGGATGGGTCCGAAGACAAGAAACGGTAAGCTCTGTTTTTGTCTAGCTCGTCCTCCGTTCCCCAGCCAGCTTACGGTTCTGTCGTATGTTACATGTGACGGTCACAAAAGTCATCTTTCACATTTGCTCTATCCCTACTCCTAATCACAATCCCACCCAACATCAATTTCATCAGCAACTCTCTCGCCGCAGCCAATCTCTACCTCGAGGATCCCCGACTGCCATACGATCCAGCCTGGTTCCAGCATGCCCGATATATCAACCCACACGAACCAGGAAATCCTAATGGAATAGCTGCTCGGAAAAATTCATTACTTGGTCGCTCCCTGACTCTTGGAGGCGGCATGGTCAGAGAGCGCGCCGTCGAAGTCCAGAGATCTCAAGTCGACGAGGTATTCAAAAGCTTGAAGGGTGGTGATGATTTGGAGGAGACTAACCCCGGTCCTTTCATTGGTGCCGTGCTCTACCCTCACCAAAAGAAAGCGCTGACATTCTTGAGAGAACGAGAAGGCGAGAAGAGGGCCTCGGATGGAACTATGTTGGAGAAGAAGTTGAAGCCCGCCAGTCTCTGGAAAGTTACTCACACCAATGAAAAGGACAAGCCAGATCATTGGGAGCACACAATCACTGGTAGAGAATCGGGAAAGAAACCGAAGGAATGCCGAGGTGCCATCCTCGCGGACGATGTGAGAGCGTTTTCGTGTCGTGGTTACACCTGCGCTCATTTCTGACAATGTTTCTTGTTACGTTACACTTTCCAAGATGGGTCTCGGAAAATCTCTCTCTATTGTCTCCCTCATTGCCTCGACCCTCAAATCGGCTAAAGTCTTTGAAGATGAAGGACTCTCACCAACAGCTAAGCCAGCCTCAGCAGAAAATGCTGAAACCTCTGGTCTCTCAGCCAATCATTTCGCTGGTGCAATCTTTGGAATGCCTGTAACTGAACTTGGCTCCTCAACAATGACTAAGAAGGACCAAAATATTGAAAAGAAGAAAGAAGAGCGTGACCTCGAACAATTCGCCCGCCATCAAAGGCTACAACGACGATCCAGAGCGACCCTTATCGTTTGTCCATTGACGACAGTATCGAACTGGGAAGACCAGCTCCGTGAGCACTGGGCTGGCAGGGTTGAGGTTGTCGGTGGTGGTCCTACCACATCAACTTCTGGATCAAACATCAAGAGGGAAGAGGGCGTTTCAAGTAAAGAGAAGGTTTTACGAGTATATGTCTACCATGGAAATGCTAGGAGGTCTGATCCATCTGTCATAGCTGATTTTGACGTCGTCATTACCACTTTCTCAACCCTGGCAACCGAATTTTCGAAACAAAACCGAACCGGCGGAGAGGACGAAGCATCAACCAATGGTACCAACACACCGAACGGCGCTGACACTGGTGGTGGCGGAAGTAGGAGCGACGATGAGGTGGCTGAAGTTGACGCGAATGGAGTCGCCGTAAAAGTCGAACAGGAAGCTCTGAATCTGGAGCTCGCTACGGCTTCCAAGAAAAAGAGAAAAAGAGGGAAAGGGAACGCGACAGAAGTTAAACTAAGAAATGATACTGAAGTCACCTCACCGCTACAGATGATTGAGTGGTTCAGAGTGGTTCTCGATGAAGCACAGTGAGTCCCTTGTTATCTGTTGCTAACTGGCAGCGCTCTGAGCTATTACCGGTCCATCTTTAGCTTCATCAAGGATGCATCGACTGTCGCTGCTAGAGCATGTTGCTACTTGGAAGCCCAACGTCGAATATGCCTGACGGGGACGCCAATCCAGAACAAACTCGACGATCTGTGGGCGCTTCTCAAGTTCATCAGACTGGAGCCTTTCGACGACAAATCCAACTGGACTGAATTCATCTCTGGACCAGCCAAAGTCGGAGACTCTTTGGGTGTCGCCCGTCTTCAAGTCATCATGCGACACATTACTCTTCGTCGAACGAAACAAGAGAAGAATTCCAACGGTCAACAAATTCTCGATCTTCCACCAATCAAGAACGAGATTTCTTACCTCAAATTCAACCCAGAAGAACAAGCAATATACGACCAGTATTTCAAAGAATCCAAGGACGACTTCAACGAACTCCAGGAGAAAGGTACCATCATGAAGAATTACGTCAATGTACTGCAGCGGATCCTGCGACTGAGGCAGATCTGCGATCATCCAGATTTAATCAAGGATCGCCAGGATGATGACGGAGATGACGGCGATGACGAAGGTCTCGACTACGCGCTGGCTGTCGCTTCCATCAACAAGAACGGTCTTAACCAGCGTCGAGCCCTCGCCGTATTCGGTTTCTTGAAGGAGACGGATTCAGCTCAGTGTTGCGAGTGTGCGTACGATTTAAGCCCTCTTACTGCATCTTTGGAGGAGATTGAGGATGGCGATGTCAAAGGTGGTGAAACTTCTGCTGCCGGTGCTAGGCGGAAAAAGAAGTCGAAGTGCCCTCAGGTCATTCTCACGTGCTGTCAGCATCTTTTCTGTAAGTCGCCAACATTTCAAAATTTTTGCTGGTTAGATTTATAATTTGATTTGGGTGTCCTCTTTTATTAGGTATCGTTTGCTTCAAGAAATCAGTTTTCTCTGGATGGCCTAAAGTCCCTCAACAAATCGGCCGTTCTTGTTCGGCGTGCGGTCAAGGTCTTCGTGTCTCTCGAGATGCCATCGAAGTTCTTGCACCAGGCTCAGCAGAAGCTGAGAAAGCAGATGCAGGTCGACCTAGAGGCAAACCCCGTCAACGACCTCATCGGGACCTCGACCAACCGCTGGTGCTGTCGACCAAGATTCAGACGCTCGTGTTCGATCTGATGCATTTTTCGAAGCAAAACCCATACTCTCCGAATTACGACCCGATGAGCGAGGAAGTGTACGAGACGGATTCCTCAGGGCAGCCGCCGCGGCCGACAAAGTCGATTGTCTTTTCGCAGTGGACGACGATGCTCGACCGGATCGAGGACGCGTTGATAGAGTTCGGCATCAAATACGGTCGACTGGACGGAACCATGAAGAGGGATGAGCGAACGCTGGCGATGGACACGCTCAAGACGGACCCGGCGTGCGAGGTCTTACTTGTCTCCCTCAAGGCAGGCGGTGTCGGTCTGAACCTGACGTCCGCCAATAGGTGCTATATGATGGACCCTTACTGGAATCCAAGTGTGGAGAACCAGGCTGTCGATCGAATTGTAAGCATTTCGCTCTGGCTAGCTGTTGTAGAAGCGTTAATCTGACATCTGGTCGTTCCAACAGCATCGGCTTGGTCAAACTCGACCTGTGGTTGCAATCAAATACATCAGTAAGCCTCCTTCCTGTTTTTTTTATAATTGTTAACCTCCATTCTGATGGCTCTGTTCGATCGTCTAGTGGAACAATCTATGGAAGTTAAGATGCTCCAGATCCAACAGCGCAAAGCGGAGCTCGCCAAACTTTCTCTCTCCCAAAATCTTAGCAAAGCCGAATTACACGAGAGGAGAATGGAGGACCTTAAGGTAACCCCTTTCTTTTTCGTATTCTTACTTCTCGCGATTACGATGGTTTCGCTGACTGCTGATCGTTCTTCAATCAGACGTTGTTCTCAGAGGATTCGCTGCTTCGGTCCTAAAGTGTGCTCTAGAATATGTTCTACAGGTGTATATGAAAGAGTGACTACTTTTTTTTATAGAAAATTTATTCTCGTCCAACACAGAGGTTAATTGTTTTCATATACCTTCTTGCATTGAGAACGATATTTTCTAAAGTTCCTCGATCACCGTACTTGAAATGTTATATTCGCGATTTCTGTACAAAATCAGTATCATTCTCAAGAGATTATCACCTCTGATCTGACTGGAGGAAATAGACAGGTCTCGTCAGTCGTCGTCTTGTTTCAGCAGGCCGGATGATCCTTCCTACTCCTTGATGTCCCATGAAACGCGATTGAAACACCGAAACTGCCAACCCGAGAAGCTGTCTAGATGATTATCTGTTTAATAATAGAACAGCATATAAGTGCTGAGGACGAGCTCGGCAAGACCTGAAGTCTTAAACTTCTTCCCATTACTCCTCGCTGTGGTTCTTATATTGGCCTGGTTGCCCTTTCACTTTCTTTCAGTGAATAATTAATTCCTTTATACTTCTCCCCAAGCGATTTGCTCTCTAATAAGCTCGAAACTCTTACTAGACTTCTGTTCATTCATTTATCCCCACTCACCTTGACGGTCTATCCCTTCCCTTCCCTCACGTTCGCCCATCTTCGACATTCATTTATAAGCAAAGTTAGGAAATGAACCTCCCTTTGCTCTTCGTCCTCCTCCTCGGAGCTGTCTTCCTCGCCGGCGTCGAAGCTCACGCTGTATTCGACGAATCTCACGCTCTCCATCTCGTTGCTCGAGCGAAGAAATTAAAGACTTCTGGTGTTTCATCATCTTGTGAATCTCTTCTTGTTAGTCATCTCGGATGAGTGCGAGCCGTGCGCTGAAGAATATGCCCCGTGTTTCATCAGCTGTCACTTCTTCTTCTACTACTACTACCGCTGTCTCAACAACTTCCATGGCTTCACCTTCAGCATCTTCAGCTATTTTTTCCTCTACTTCCAGCAGTAATAGCATCAGCAGCGACAGTGATCCTCAAACATCGTTGACGTTGGATACATCTCAGATTGGCGCCAACTTGGCTGCTAATGGTAATGTGAGCATAACTCCAGGTTTTCGTTTTTCTCTTAGGGAAAGATCGCTGACAATGCCCATTGTTCCTTACATAGAACCCTCCTGTCGCTGGTCAGGTCGATTCGTTGATATCAACAAACAATGCGAGCAATTCATTACTTCACATTCTGTCAGTCAACGCACCTAACCACTCTTTCTTCCCCCCAGTTCATCAACTTCTGTGAGACAGTCTCAAACCTGCCAATCACCAACGGCCTCCAAACGAAAACGGGCTCATGCAATCCAGTTCCAATGGACGTTATACCCCACCAACTCCCTCTTGTTGTTACCTTGCTAACCTGCTGGTCTACCATCTTCCTAATCGTTACAGGGGTGTCATCGTAGCTCAGTCCGTCATGCCATCTTGCAAATTCCAAAACCCGTCTAACGGTGCAACAGTCCTAGCCAATCAGGACTTCACCATCGAACTTGCTGTAAAAAATATGGTTACTGGGAATTTTGTCAACGCTACACACAACTACTTTGCAGCTCCGGGTTTGTGTTGCTCTCACTTGCATCGTTCCAAATCTTTGTTTATTTTGAGGTCCTGCTGACTTTGCCATTGTCCGACCACTTTGCACACCACAACCCCAGCTCAAACGGGTGTCAATGGGCAAATCATCGGTCACAATCACGTTGTCATCCAAGCCCTTACCTCTGCCGGCCAAACGACCCCGCTGGATCCAACTGTTTTCGCATTCTTCAAAGGCCTCAACGACCCCGCTCAGAACGGCGTGCTGTCTGCTACTGTCACCGGTGGACTGCCGCCTGCTGAATACAGGATGTGCTCGATCAGCACCGCAGCGAACCACCAGCCTGTCTTGGTCGCTGTAGCTCAGCATGGAAGGTTTGTCTTTCGTTATCGTTCTGTGTCGCTGCGTTTGATGGAAGGCTGATCAAGATAATGGTCCTGTGCTTGTGATGGAACAGCCTGGACGACTGTGTTTATTTCACGAGTACAGCTGGAGGTGCGAATGGTACTACCATCACTAATAATAACGGAGGCGGATCGAGGGCTGCATCATCTGTTGCTACAGTCGCAAGCAGCTCAGTTGGGTCTTCCTTTTCTTTATCAGGTATTTATCCTCTCCTACCAGCTCCCGAATTCTGAAGTTATCCCTTTCGGTCACTGACAAGATCTCCTCGTGATAGGAGGATCCTCGACTGTTATCTCTGCCGCTGCTGCAACAAGTCAGTCCTCAGCCCTCACACTCGTAGCCTTTCGTAAATCACCTAACACCCCTCTCACTGACGGTACCCCTTTTCTAACAGCCTCAAAAGACTCTGCCTCATCGAAAACTGAGGATATTGGAGGAGGAGGAGCAGGAGGTACCATCGTCAACACCCGGGGGACGCAGGGACCATCCGCGACAACCATCGCTGTCTCTTCCACGGTAGCAATTTCTTCTGCCACAGCAGGTGATACGAGTGCTACTCCTATCTGCAACGGTAAGCCCTTTTCTCTCTGCACCCGCATGTCCGATATTTAGATGGACTGGTTTTTTGACAGCTCGTCCAGCTACTTCCTCTGCGGCACGACAGAGGAAAAAGCAGAAGCATCATAGAAGAGGCAGGCTCCCCAGATCTCATAGAGTTGAACAATTCTTGCAGTGAAGCTTTCTATGACATCAGCGAGGAGGAAAAGACGCTGAAGTACGTGTGTGTGTGTGTTGCATCGCTGGTTTCGATTCAACTCTATCGGTAGTCAAGATAATTGAAGAATGAGATCTCAATGTCTCCGCTTGGAGGTTTTCCCACGTAAGGGTGCGAGGGACTTAACGCAAGAAGCTTGATTTTGGCCAGTCTTTGGCGAGACGGTGTCGACGAAGAACCAAAACAGAGTTGCGCTGTGACATATCAGAAATAAATTGCATGTTAGAAGATGATCCAACAGAGTAAAAAAAGAAAAAGAATCAAAAGATCAGCGCGGATGTACTTTGGTCACTTGTTTTGAATTGTGTCTCTGCTGGTACGCCTTACGGATCCTCTGCGAGAGGAAGAATGGTGCCGCTGTTATTAAGGACCCCAGAAATAGAGTCGGGCGCAAGGTCGAGAAGGAATTTTTTTCTCCACCATACTCTCGTTCCTCTCTACCGACAGGCGAAAAACATTGCTGGTGAGTACGATGGAAAAACCGAATGAGAAGAAGGCGACGATCGGTTTTTTGCACTGCGCGACCCTTCTATTCGCTCAAATCGAAGTCGGCCTGGTCGCCCCCTCGCATGCCCTGTTGTTTTTCGTGACCGTTCAACCAACACCCACTTTGTTGTCTTGCTATCTCTCTCTAGTCCCTCAGTCCTTCGTTTCATCTGGTACCTCAGACCTACGTTCCTTCCATCTACCTGGACTTTCTCGACCTGGGAAAAGGCAGGTCTTCAACGCGTCCGAACCAGCCCAGCCAGCCAGCCAGCCCAAAACGTCCCGCCTACACCTAATAACAACCCTCTCTCTCCTCTTCATCCCTGGTCATCAGAATCTCAACCTCTTTCCGGTCAGCAACAGCAGGCAATAGATTTCATCCCCCGATTAGCACTTCCCAGGGCGCCATGCTTCTTCCCTCTGTCTCCTCGTCGATACTTCCCACCGCCCTCGCACTCCTCATCTCCTCGGCCCAACTCGCCAGAGCAGCAACAGCAGAGCAATGGAAATCCCAATCTATCTACCAGTCAGTAGCGCTAGCCTCTTGGCCCAGCCAAGGCAATCACGTTACTGACCTATTGTTCCTGTTCGCCCTGCCGTTTTCTTCTACCTCCCAACATCCCTCTCAACGCGGCTTGCTCCACCTACCTGCTTCAATTGACTACTCTAATGCGCTATCACAGACTCATAACTGACCGATTCGCTCCTCCATCCGACTCAGCACCGGCCCTCACATCGCCGTTGCCGACAGTGTGCGACCCTAGTTTGCAGACGTGGTGCGGTGGGACGTGGAGGAGTATCATCGACAAGCTCGACTACATCCAAGGAATGGGAATGACAGCCATCTGGATCTCGTAGGTCGTTTTTTCCAGCGTCTCTTTTTCGAAGGCGCGTGGGGTGGCTGACTTTTTTTCCGTATGGACGATCCTTGGTATTTTGGGAATTGGTTGTTTCTAGGCCGATCAGTCAGAACATTGATACCCTGACACCGTATAATTTTGCATACCATGGCTACTGGGTCAACAACCAGGTTTGTCCAATCCTTCTGTTTCTTTCGTCCCCTCGCAGCTGTGAGGTTGGGCCCGATGGGGGCGATGGGCGACTCGCCCCCAAGTAAAGCACGCACAGAAACTGATCTTCAACATTCTCCTTTATCCTCACCTCATATCTCATTCAACTTTCCCAATCAAAAAAATTCTCCGTCTCAAAATTCCGACACGACACAGCGAAGTCTCAACCCGCGCTTTGGCTCGTCCGACGATCTCAAGCTGCTGTCGTCGGAGTTGCACAAGCGGGGAATGATGCTTATGGTCGACATCGTTGTGAACAACATCCCCTGGGTACATGACCCTACCAATACGCCTTTGACGTCCGACATCCTCGTGGCCGACGGTGCGCTATTCACTGATCCTGCACAGTACCACCCTTATTGTACAGTCGATTACAGCAATGTGACTTCTACTGAAGACTGGTGTGTTCCCTTCTTCCTCTTCTTTCAAGTCTGAACACGTACTTGTGAGTGGGGTCTGACGGGATACCTCTTTTATTCGAACAGCTGGTTAGGTGACGATTACTTGGCGCTTGCCGATGTCAACACGGAGAACGACGCTGTCGTAGCCGAGTTCCACAGTTGGATTGGTGACCTCGTTTCTAACTACTCCATCGACGGATTGAGACTCGTAAGTTTTGGGCCCACTCCCTCTTTTTCTCTCAAAATCGTGACACCTGAGCTCATTTACTGACTTCGTCCTTTCTGTTTTAGGACGCCGCCAAGCACATCCCTGAAACGTTCTGGCCTCGTAAGTTTCTACTTTACCCCACCTGGTCCGCTGACTTACGTTTCCTCTAACGCCATCCCTTTTCAATGTGGCCCCTAGCATTCTGCGCTTCTGGAGGCGTCTACTGTATCGGGGAGGTCTACGGTGACGTCGATACTGGGTTGAGCGATGCCATTCGCTATGCTACCCACATGGATGCGATTCTGAACGTGAGTCACTGTTTTGGTCGCCTTAGAAGGCCGCCTCGCTGACAAATGGCCGCTTCTGGCGTTTATTACCAATAGTACCCAGTCTACGTGAGTTTCCCAAGACCGTTAATTTCATTCGTTCACTTTTACTCACTTGCACGTCCCGTGCGTCCTCAAGTTCGCAATGATGGATGCGTTCCAGCTCCCAGGTCCCCAGAACATCTCATCCCTCGTGTCAGCAATGTCCATCATGCAACAATCCATGCCAGACGTCCACACCTTAGGCAACTTCATTGAGAATCACGATCTGCCTCGATTTGCAAATACCACTGTCGACCCGCAGAGTGAGTTTAACGCGATCGCCTTCCAGTTCCTGCACGATGGTATTCCGATTGTGTACTATGGTCAAGAACAGGGCTTCCAAGGGATTGCTGATCCTGTACGCTTGTTCCTTCCTTTTGAACATACCTTACGACCACGTTCTCACGTGAAACTCGTGTCTTTTATATCAATTTAGTTAAACAGAGAGCCGCTCTGGCCATCCAACTACACCAACACAACGACGTACCAGCGTATCGGACGTTTCAATAAGATCAGACATTGGCTCAACTCGACACAGGCGACCTTTTCCGGCGAGACATTCCTACAGGCTAATGCTACGGTCCTGAAGAGCGACAGCAAGACTCTTGCGATCCGAAAGGGCCCCATGCTTAGTATTCTTACTAACGTAAGTGTACAAACGTCGTTCTTTTGCGATGCTGAAGATTGCAATGTCTGACACTTTATACCTTTTTAACTGGGTGTTGTTTTGTAGCGAGGATCACCACCCACGGCTGACTCGTTCGCTGTCACGCAATCGGGATGGTCCTCCAACACCGTCCTCTGGGATATGTTCACCTGTGAGACGTACACCGTCGGATCGGGAGGGTCCATCCTGATCAACTACAGCGTCTATGGAGGCCGGCCTGTCGTACGTTTCTTTTTATCTAACCTTCGCAATCTTTTCATGACCATCCAAGCCTGACCCTTTTGTTGTCTATATTTTTAAACAGATCCTAGCGGAACAGACTATCTTCAATGGATCTGGGATCTGTACGGCTGCAGCGAGCATTACCGCAGGCTCAATATCAGCCGCAGGAACGACTCAGTCGTCAGCTGCTAAACCGGCAATGTCAACGTCTATGAGCCTGGGCGTGCTGTTGCTGGCTGGCCTTACCTGCCTGCTGCTATAAAAGAAGTGTGGAATCAATAAACGACTCTGTCGTCCCTCCTTCGTGTGTTCGTCTTCCTTTTTGTCCGCTCTTCTTGCATTATGTTCGTCGTCTGCTTATGTATCTGTGTATGTTGCGTTGTGTATGAGTTGGGAGCTGGGTTTTTATTATTAAATTATTTCGTTTTTCTGGCATTTAAAAATGTACTGCTATCTCGTTTCTTCACTGCCTTCCATTCTCTTCGACCAATCGTTCTTTTGCAGCTTAATTTATCATCTTGCATGTATTATATACGTCCACCTTCTGTCATTAGACTCTTTCGTTTAGCAGGCGAGTGCTGAGTTGGGAGTGGGTGCGATGTCGTTTGACATAGCTCCCCGGCAAATGCGCACTGTTCGCTGACAGTCTCAAACGAACGACGCTTTGAAAGTTTTGATACACTGACTTCTATTCGATGCATGTGCTGCTATGTGATCCTCAGCCGTTGCTCGAGTGGCCGTCATCAACATCATTAACTCAAGCTTTTGAACGAGACCATCGCTTCATACATCACACCTCTCAAAGTCCCTGGTCTTTGGCAGAAAGATAATCAATACAACTCTACACAGGTACACCGACAGCACAGAATAGAGCTGTCGTTCCAACTCCAATTAACGATGCTGCTACCAGTGATGTGAGAGCTTCCTGGACTGGCGATTTCGAGAGACTGTTAGGTTAGAAACAGAAACAGTATCATGTCAGTTATCTTTCCCCCAACATCTAGCTCTCCATTACCAGCCGGTGGACACAGGGGAGAGGCTGGTTCGAAAGTTCGCTGGCACGACGAAACGCCATTCGATAGATAGGAAAGTATCGACACTCACGTGTTCCAGTAGGCAGAGATGCCGAATCCCAATATGAGAGCTACTCCAGCAACGACGGGGAGTGACGAAGGGGGAATGACTGGCGTAAGAGCTGGCAGAGCTGCATACTGTGCCTGAAAGGTATGAGGGTTTCAGTCTTAAGTTCGAACGTTTTCCAAGAGAGGAGGGAGCAACTATACCTGTATTTGACTGTAAGCTGACATCCTCTGTTGATCAATGAACTGTAATGCAAAAATGGATTATTGGTGGATTGGGCTCGACCGTAGTGTTTTCACGAACAAGTCTGCCACCAACCACAGCCTCTTCAACAAGACTTTTTAAATTCTGTTCACCAGACTTCAACGTGAGTGCCAAGTCCTCTTCATCTCTACCCAGTCTTATAGCTGGCTGCAAGAGCTTTCTCGAGATACCAACCGATGCTCCAACGGGAATGGAAATGCTGACGTTCATCCCTTATCGTTTTCCTTCGGTGTGGTTTGCTCCTCTGTGCAGATGTCAGCCCAAGGTCTCCTCAATCACCCAGTCGTCAAGAACATTCAGGCTACCGCCAACACCCAGCTCTCCTTCCTCGACAAGGAGGTGAGTCCTTTTTTTGGGCACGAATAGCGAGGGCAAAGTTCCATCGCGCGCAATGGAACACCCGCTCTTTGGTGTCTATGAGTTTTGTAGGCGAAACCTGTCTTGATTGACGCTGCTTGTATTTTCTACATTTGTTTTCATCCAGTTGAGCAAGTACGGTTTTGCTAACGACTTCGAAGCCAAGGTACGTGGAGGAAACTTGTACCCATCCGTCATCTCACATCGCTTGAAGTGAGAAAATCTTCAGTTGACTTACGTACGATCTGTGCTTTTCGTCCCCTCTGCATGTCTCTGTTATCCCCTCTACGTGTCGTTACGGGCTTCAACCAACCGTCTGAACGCTAAACCCATCCATCATCTAATTCCCTCGCTCTCGACTGCTCACAGACCAAGGTTCCTAAAGTTTACGGTGTTCTCGCCCTCGCTGGTACCTTCATCACTCTCATCTTCTTCAACTTGTTCGGTCTTGCTTCTCCAATCTCCAACATTGTTGGTAAGTTATTTATTCACTCGTTTTGTCTTTTTGCTCTTTTTTGCTCGCGTGCGTTCGGTGGAAGGCTGATGCGTGGCGCTCGTTGCTCTTTGATGAATCCCTCCTCCTAGGTTTCGTCCTCCCTGTGTATTGGTCGATTGCTGCCCTTGAATCTCCAGGTGACTCCGATGACAAGCAATGGTTGAGTACGTCACCTCTCCCAAGCTTGTCCCCCTCCTTCAACGAAAACCTTTGATTTTGAGAATTGTTCTGCGGAATAGCCTACTGGATCTCCTTCTCCTCCCTCACCATCATCGAATCTCTCTTCTTGAAGCTCGTCATGTACTACATGCGTCAGTTCCTCCACTCCCTCTTCTTGTGTGACCGTTCGCCTTGCCAACTGACTCTCGCGAATCCAACCAGCATTCTACTTCGTCTTCAAGACGGTCTTGATTGTGTGGCTGCAGCTCCCAAGCACCCGTGGTGCCACTACTGTTTACAACCACGTCATCAAGCCTATCATGGCCAAGAACAAGAGCGCTTCCTTCACTCCTGCTACTCGTATGTTCCGCCTTCCAATTCTGATAAGGATCTTATACTTACCTATACTCGTTTGCCGCTGTTAGAACATGACAAGACCCTCTAAATTGGACTTAAACTGAGTGAAGAAAGAAGGTGTAAGAATTAGAGAGTGACGTAACGAAGCAAGGAAAGGCGTACCCCACCTCTTCATTTCTAGCTCTTAAATCACCTTCCAGTACTTCCCTAGTTTCTTCTCTCTGATAAAATTAACATAAATACATATCGCAGTTTCAGAATATCCGTTTTCTCAATTTGTTTCCTCTGCAGTTGGACTCCTTTTGGGTACCTTTTTGCTCGCACATAAACTCTTTCTTGATAAGATTGGTTCTTTTGAATGGATCCGTTCAAGAGAGTGTAGCTGCAGCTCTTTCTTTCCAGTGAAGACGGTGCTTGATCTCTGGCCGGGTTGTGCGTGTGCTCACTCCCCCGACCGACTCCTCCGACGACCTCAGAAGTTGATTCAGCTTGTGGGCCAACTTCACCAACCCTTTCCCAACACCCCAGCCTCTTGGACTACAAATGTCTCCAATCACTCTCGGTTCTCTCTCACTGAAGTCCCACGTGTTCAACTCGTCCTGTCCCTGGGCGTCGACAGAAGAGCAGCTGAGAAATCTCTTCCAATGCAAAGCTACGGGGGCTGTCACCACTCGTACGGCTACAATAGATGGATTCAAGGAGACGAGAGGTGTTCATGAGGTGAGTTTAACGCTTTTGCCTTGATTGCATAGTACCGCTTGTGAAGCGCCAGATTCTGCAGAGCTAACCTCGTTTGCTTCCCGTCTGTTCAGCATGTGTTCACAGAGATTTCCGTCAGTAAAAAGCTCACCTCAGAAGTATAAGTTGCTGACTCTACCTCATAACCAGTCTCTTAACAGCTATGGCTACTCACCATTTCCCCTCTCATATTACATCAAGGCTGTATCGGACATCGCAGCTGAAGACTCCTCATCCAGCAAGCCATTCATCATCTGTAGGTTCAAGCTATTACCCTCCCTTTCTTTAACTCTGACTTATCTCTTCCTCCCTGATCGCAACATCAGCCATCACCTCATCCTCGCCTACAGAGCTCCTCGAGATGCTGCACCTCGTCCTGACCCTCTATCAAGCCTACCCTTCTCGAATAGCTATCGAAATTAACACCTCGTGCCCTAACATCCCAAATCACCCTCCACCGGCATACGATCCCGTCGCCCTCTTAACGCTCCTGCAGCCCCTTCTCGACGCCCTCCCGAGTGGGCTCACGCTGGGGATCAAACTCCCACCATTCACGCATATCGGACAGTTCACATCCATTATCCAGTTCTTGGAGGCGGTGGAGCCGTTTGAAGATGGATCGCCGAAGATCGCGTACTTGGCGTGTACCAACACGCTCGGCGGCGCAGTTGTGTTCGACGAGCAGGTGGTCGATGGCAGCGAAGGTCGTCACATCGTTGTGAAGGGTGAAGAGGGTTTCGCGCTTGACGGTGGGTTCGGAGGTCTGGCTGGGCCTGCAATCCATGCGGTATCGGTTGGCAACGTGGCGCGCTTCTCTCTCCTGCTCAAAGCGTCGTCTTCTGACTCGGTGAAGAACACGGCAATTGTTGGAATCGGAGGTGCGAGTGATAGGGTGTCCGTGGGTAGATTCTTGAAAGCAGGTGCGAAAGCGGTGGCTTGCGCGACTGCGTTGGGACGCAGAGGCATGGTTTGCTTCGATGAGATGATTTGATGTATTGGTTTGGTTAAGGGTCTCAATGTGGAAAACTTATATACATGTGATGTCTAGTTTTGGCATGGGATAATGGAAAGAAGTGATGAGAGAATGTAGGAAGCCGGCATCTAGAGTGTGCTAAGTGAGAGACTTGTAGAACAAAAGGAAAAGAAGTGATGGAGAGAACTGAAAGAGCACAGAGTGTGTACATCTAATGAACAACCAAAAAAAAGTCTACAGAGGGTCGTGAAAAAATGGAAAGGTAAAGCGAGTGTGGTGATGGTGCAAATGATTCGAACTGTGGGGGACGAGAAAACTCTATTGTGCTGGGAAATACTCGCGATTTTGTTGCCGGGTTTGAGGATTCTCGAAGTTGCCTATTCCGAGTGGAGTATAGAAGGGAGTGTTTCCACTCGGCGCTGATGTGAGCAAAGAACACATCAGCATCAGATTGGGGAAGGAGCGAGAGCAGGGCATCAACATTACTCACTGTAAGTTGGAGCGTGGAGCTGCGCATTGGGAGATTCTGGTGTTGAATTGATTGGCCGACCGTCGAGCAGCTGAAGCCCGTAGTGATCCTCACGAGTTTCTTGTCGAAGGAATGTAGTACCAGAGTGCGCTGTCGTTGCTGTCATCGGTGAAAGTGGTGATCCAAACGATGTGGTAGGAGTTTCTTCTTCATTCAAGAAAGTTGGGTTTGGATGTGCCGAGGTGTCGATAGGATATAACTCCGATGGCGGCGTGTGAAAGTTGGTGAATGGACTGCCACCAGCAGACTTCTCCTGCATTTCAGGGGCGCCATTGAGTCCTTGCATCGTTGTTTGCGACAAATTCTTCTCATCGAGCTTGTTGAAGGTGTTTCCGGGAGTGTTCCGTCTGAAGAGGACGCCCCAAGCTGGATGAGCGGGTGGAAAGAGTCAGTTTAGATCTCGAATCAGAAACAGCATGAAGACGAAGATCAGCTCACTGAGGTTCCATAAGAATCCAAAGAGAAGTATCACCACCGCAATACCGTACACAGCTATACAGACGAAGCCTAGTATAGTTTTGATGATTTCCGATAGATTCCAAACAGGGAAGAAGGAGATCATCAGACCAAGTCCAACAAGTCTAAACAAGCTCATAACAGGACTAAGCCAGTCTCCCTTCTTGTCGGTGTGAGGTCTGAAGGCGACGAGTGCGACAAAAGTTAAGCCTTCAATTGCTACGAGACCAATCAACTGTGTGTTACCATGACCTTGGCCAAACCCAACAAAGCATGCTCGAGCAAATATCCCCAGCATCATTAGAAACCAGAACCAAATGCCGACTGCTGGACGGTACTGTTGGTAGACGGCGGCACACAATGGGCGGCACTGGTAAATAGGATGGAACATAGAGATCCTCTCGTTGTACCCCAAGGTATCTGATCCGTCTTCAGTTGAGGTTCTCGACAAGCCCTGCCTGCGAGAAGCAACTAAGAGAGACGCTTCGGCTGCCAAGAGGGAAGCAATAGTGAAAACGAAGAGTAGCGCCGAGAGGAATATTGGTAGCCAAGCGTCCTTGAGAGTCCACTGATAGAATGAGAAAATGCAGACCGGCAGGAAGACAATGAAAGTCTATTCACAAAAAAAAATGGCCAATTAGTTGAAAGCTTTATTGCATCGCAACTTCACCTTGACTGACCATCCTCAATCCGTTCGAAACAAAAAACCGGGTGAAGCTATCTTTTTGTCGCTGCCACCATTCTCCATGTGAAGAATCCTTTCTCCTCCTCGCCATAAAAAAGACAATTCCATACAGGACCGCATGGATAGCCAACCACACCAGAGTAAGGAAGAGCCAGAAGAAGAAGACAGTGAAGAAGGCGTTGGCCAGCGGGACGTCTATCGAGTTAACGTAGACCGGGATACCATCAGCGACTGTAGTGGTAGTTGCTGATCCAGAGTCAATATTGGCTCTTTTGAAAATCTTAGCCAAGGTGTGTTTGGTTGAAAGAGACCTTTTCACCCAGTTAGCAGAGTTGAACAGAGCATCAGCGAAGACATCAGCTGTCGGAAGGGTTGCAATATCTGCTGTTGAAGGACTGCTGGTTGTTGCTAAGTTCTTGATGATCCTGATATCGCTGGTGGCTTCAATGGGAAGGTTGTACGAGCTCGTGTTTGTGGCTTTCCTATCAATAAATCCAGCAGCGGTATTTGCGGTGCTGCTGAGTTGGGCACCCGTCTTAGAACGAGCCGAGTTGATGGCGTTTTGAATCGAGCTGGTGTAGAACAGACCAAGTGCCCACCGAAAGTTCAAAGCGAATTGAGGGTACACTGTGGGATACTGCAATGATAAGAGGCCCGACATCGCAATCGTTTGAAAGAGAAAGATCAAGTCGACAATTCTCCATTGCATTGGTGATGATGTTCCAAGAATAGTATGAACCCAACCTGCGAGTATTCCTACCGCTGCAGTAAGATAAACAGCAGACGGACAAATACACACTCGCACGTTCAGCGTTCAAACATTTCGATTAAATTTCGTTTCAAGGAAAGAGCACACTCACAGCTAAGAGCAGCAGTACTCCAATAGACACCCTTTTGTTTGGTGGTCCATCCGTTACTGAGAGTTGCTTGTACACATCCAATGAGTTCTCCGCTGTAGGCGTCTGAAAAGGTCAGTTTGGCGTAGGCGTCTAGGTCTGGCACTGTGTAGGCGATAGATGGTAGCGAGGAAACGAATTTGGCTGGGATAGGTATCGACTCAGAACCTAAAGAGTATAGTCATCAGCAAGGAGATGTGATCAGCCACCTTCCGTAGTTCCGAGTCATTCTAAAATCGAGCCCAAGCACCTAGACACCAGAGCCACCAGAACTAAGATACTTACCATTGAAAGTTAAAGATGGCAGGGGACAAAGTGCACCATCTAAGAAAGAGCACAAATCTAAGGTGAGATTGAGTGGTGTCAGACCGTAGACATGGATTTCTATCGTTGTCGTAAGATTGAGGTCGTCTGAAACGAGTTCTGCCGCCAGGTCGAAGAGAATTGAGCTGTTGGCTTTGAAGTATGTTATCGAAGCCTGTTCGACCAAAATTGAAGTCTACAAATCACCAAGATTACAATAGTGGTCAGCAAGCCAGGATTTGAAGGCGGGGTGGAGCATCATTCTTGACGCTTCTACTATTATCGCCCGCAGTGACACAGGAAACCAGGAGAAGCTCAAAATCATAAAAGGTAAGAGGCTTACAGGCGGGGAGCAATAGGATACCGAGTTGGTGAACAGAACGTCCCGTTTTGACAGGACGGAGGATACTGTCGTCAGGCAAAAGACCAACAAAGGGAGGGGGGAGGGGAATTTCGATAGGCGCATTTGAGGTGATTCGATCAGTTTTAGATCGCAAAGCGCAGAGCGATAGACCAGGTAGTGAAGAGCCTGTGCTGAGTAGTAGACTGAAGGTTAGACCAGTAGAACCAGCGTTGGAGAGGAAACCAGAAAAATACGTACGCCGACGGGAAGCAGTATGCTCAGCTCGAACAGCAAACGGACTGGCGAATTTGCGGGATCTAACACCTAGGGGTCATGGACTCTGAGATCCTACGGTATTGAGAGAACAAGCTGCCTGGTCCAATGATATATTGAGGAAACCCAAAAATGGGTGGCTGTCGAGAGGTCACAGAGAAGGATGACAAGACGACTCCTCAATTTATTTCACCCGCGCTGACGGGAGGAATGACATATTGCCTGCGACAGAAAAGAAAACAGCAACCAAGACTTATAACGAAGACTGTGCTGATCTAATGCAAATCTAAATTTGTATATTTCAGCTGAAGGAAATATCAAGCGACAACTCCTTTATAGACTAAGTTGCGTTTCTGCAGGGTGGCGAGCGCCATCAGGAGCAAGGCTGGGGACCTAGGTGGCCAAGCACTAATACTACGGCACAGGAACTTTATCCATCGTACGAAAGTCGTACTGCGTTTTGAACCTCGTTGTCGAATCTACGACCTCGCCAGTCTTGGTGTCAATGACGGAGATGTTGGGAAACACGCTGTGGTCGATCTCCAGCCTGCCATCTGCAAATTTGTCCAAGAACTGGAACGACGAACCAAACGGACACTGATAGGGAGGAGGAATGAGTCTTGAGTAGCAATGGGTGCAGAAAGAAAGCAAAGCGGCGGTAGCTCACCGGCAAGACATCAATCGCCTTGAAGTAAGTCAGCCTCAAACTTCTGTGAGATGACCAAAAAGCAAATCAGACGCCACTTTTGCTGTACATAATGAACCATTCACAAGCCTCTTACTTTTCATCCAGTATGAGAACATACGCTTTATTCCAATGCGCAACAGAGATTTCTCCCGACGGTTCCTTTTCCTCTAGCTCCTCTAGCTCTTCGTAAGACTCTGGTGCAGACCTTACCGACGAGTCATGATAAAGACTGCCTTGATCATCCAGATCTTCCTTGTTCTTCTCATAGATTTCTTTTCTGTAATAGTTTCAAAAAAACAATAGGCGCGAGGGCAGGTCAGATGTCGCTGAACTAAGGCGCTATTCAGAGGAGGTCAGCACGAACAATGCAAGCCTCCTCTCATAATTCGTTCTCCGAAGTTGAAGCATTTTGTCAAGTGTGCGTGCTTGTGAGGTCGTCTGTCCAAATTGTCAAAATTCAGCGCGACCACACAATGAACCTCAGAAGTCAAATTGTGCTCACTATGACCCATCCGTAGCGAGCACCAGAGACACCATTTCGAAACTTGAACACCACTCGTTCTTTTGGCTAAGAATCAAAAGCAAAGGTCAGATCCTCAAGGTGAATACTGCGCAATCGATGGACACTCACTTTTGGAAGCCAGCCGTCAGGGGGTACGAAATCGCTCTGACCACCAATGAGGAAATGAATTCCTTCCATATGGGGGTTGAAAACTTTTTGCCGGCGAGTTCTGTAGTTGGACTCTGAGATTACTGTCCTCTTGCTGGAAGTCGAGCTGGCCTGCGAGCGACAGGCAAGGAAAGCTGTGTTACATAAAGATTATCGAATCAAAGGAATTGATTAAAAGACTGACCGATTTGAAACTGAACAAATCATTATCTTTCTGCGGAGACCAACGAATATGTGCAAATTCTGGCGCTAAGGGAGCGGGCCTCAAATCTTCTAGAGTAAAGGATAGCAGGTGCGATGTGGAGAATTCAGGACTAGGAATCCAGAAAATAACCATGAATACGCTGACACCAAAATAGAAGCAACAGAACATATTCGTACGACAGTTCTTCACGTATTTGGACTAAAATGGAAGCGAAGTCTTCGTAAATGGCCTACAAACAGCCACATAAAATGAATGAACATGCGCTCCAACAAGGATCAACTAAGAAATCACTCACAGTCACCCGACCATATCTCCCTTCTTTTTGACCACTCCGTAGCCCACACACCCTATCCGATATCTGGAAAGGAGGACGTCCGAGTTGCGGTGTTGATCAGTGCCCTGTGCTTCCCAAATTGTTTGAAAAATGATTCTCTGAGACCCACCTGAGGTACCCAAAGACGTGGTCGATCAGACTCATTGGATCCGTAGAGGGCAGTGGGGTCAATGAGAGGTGCAAAGTCCAAGTAAACACTACGAAGCTCTGAAGGTGCCCGACGCACTCTCCTCTCCATCTTTTCCACCAAGGCTCGTCTCAACTGAACATCCTTCTCATTAATCGGCGTTAGAAGCTGCCAGTTCCGAACCAGCTCCTTTCCATCAAGCGAGCTGTAGTACGCCCACTCTGGCGGTTGCTGCCTGGACGCTGGCTGGTGACTGGAAGCAGCTGTTGAGGTGAGAGCCGTAGAGAACTGTGGTACAAACAAAAAAGTAAATGAGAAATTAGGCTGCTTCCAAGTCAGACACTTTGTTAGGCCAAAACACGCCAGCTCTTACCCTCCTTTCCAGCGTAATGGGCCGTTTACCTCGCTGGACAGCAGAAAGGATCTCAGCAGAGCTCGAAACTGAACCTGACATCCTGTTGCTATATATATAGTTGTTGGCACATATTGAACAGGAGCTGATACCAAAGTTGGGCAAAGAACTCGCTGCTGAGGCGATTTTGGTCGAGCTTCCCAGAACTCTAAGGGCACTACTTCCCATCGAACAGCCACTCCTAGAGAAATACCTCAAGCTGTTCTTTGGTCTTGACAAAAGCCCCCCAATCTGGTTGCTGAGGAGGGTATTGTTTTGGTTAGTAAAGCCCTTGCAGCTGCTGTCCACCTTGGTGTCTTCTCGTTGCTCGCGTTGACCAGGGGCGAAATTCAGCTGCAGCCTTAAGTTGGTCGATGGCAAATGAAGAGCTGGTTGAATATTCAGAGCTCAGCTGGTATATAGACCACTTCAATGCCCACCTGGAAGCGACAGGGAGACACCTGGGGTGCACCTCAGGCGCTGAAGCAAATTCGCAGCTGCTGGGGTCGGGCTACCAATGGTCTCCAACCGAAAAGGACGCTTTCTTTGGGTCTCTCAGGAGAAGAGGTAAATCAAGAGCTGATCTAATTCATTCAGACATGAAGAACCAACTTCCGCTTTGCTCGAAAACGCTGCTCGACGTCTACGCTTACCTTCATCAGCTGGATCAAGAATCTGTGAAGCACGACTTCAGGAAGGGCGACCAGAAGTACCTTACCTCCAGGTGTAGAGAAGCTTCTCAGAAATGGATAGATACTGTGGAGGAACCAATGTCTACGAAGTACATTGAAATGGAAGCTGAAGAATCGATCGAGGCTGATCAACGACGACGAAACGAAATCATTAAGGAAAGGGATCATTGGTACGAGGAGAGATATGCAATAAATGTACTCAAAGGTCGCTTAGCTGGTGAAGCGGTGTTGGAAAACATGAATGGCCAAGAAGCGACGTACATTGTCACTCAGGCTTGGAAGATTTCAGAGTACAGAAGAGAGGAAACTCTTGGTTTATCTCATACCACAACAGTCGAAACTGAAGATGAAGCTGGAGATCAGTTTGATGGTCTAGGTGAGGGTTCCTTCGCTGTCCATTGTTAATCTGGACCCGCTCACTCGCCAGTCTTTACGCATATCTTCAGGAGACAAGGTAAAACGAGGCTCAAAACCTTGGTGGGAAACTACGGCTTGGAAGGAAACTGGCACTGGACAGGGAAGACTCTCGGAACTGAGACACGCTGCTCTTGCCCTGGTGGAAAGGGGACACATCACTGAGGACGCTCTTGGGCTATTATTTAGCTACACCAACAGCTCTGCAAACGTTGGTAGCATTCGAAATATTCTTGAGTAAGTCATCTATTTCATGTACAAATCAATAAAATGTAGCTGAAGCCGCAACATCCTGTGTAGCTCAAATCCTTCACCGACGAACAACATCGCCTGCTCGACTTTGGTCCACTTCACGCAATTAGTCAAGCAATATCTTCGTCTCATCATCAGACGAATTGTTCAAGAACATCCCTCTCAATCTCTCGAACTTGAGGATTTCCTACCCTCCTCCGAGGACGATGATTCTTCAACCTCACACAGTGAGACGATGATCTTAAATGTTGATGATAGCCACGTATGGAAGGCAGTAGAGAACCTGATGGATGTTTGGGAGTTAGGGAAACGAAAACAAGAGGAGGACCTTGCTAGTGGGGCTGTAGCTGAAGAGGTGCCAGCGGACCCTCAAGAAGTCTTTACGGAAAGGAAGCAGGCGAAGGGCAAACGCAAAGTTGGGAAACTCGAAAAGCGGGGTCACGATCCACTTAACATATGTCATCCAGCTTCAGCATCTGATGCAACACCATCGTTTCCACCAATGGGTTACACAAAGGCTTACAAGAAACAGAAACTACCAGTCTCAGCATCGCCGCAGCCACCATCAACTTCACCAGCATTCAGATCAGCAGATCCCTCAGTCAACGAGGAGGATGGACAAGAAATTGGTGAATGCTCTTCCCAGCAGCTTCAACAAGGCCCACTTCCCCCGATAAACTTCCCACTTCGCGGCCCTGTGAACCAGCCGATATACCTACCCCCCTCTTCCTGCTCCAGCCTACTCCAGGATCGAGATCCGTACAACGTTATCCAATTTCCCCTTGACTACTCAACAAACTCCTCCGTCGTCTCCCTCGAGCCTGGTTGGGAAGAATTTGAGAGCCTCGCTCAACCAATGAGATCCGGCGTGCTCTCTTCAGCAATGGTCGCTAAAGATAACACAACTGTGGCTCCTGGGATAGAAGAAGTCATCCTCAACAGATATGATGATCAGAATGGTGATCTCGTCTACGACTCTGAAGATTCTGAGTTCTCGGCCGCGGGAATGAACGATATCATGGCAAGCAGAAACAAGAACGGCGATAAATACAATCAAGATGATGGGTTTGAAACTTGTTGTGAAATTGACTCTGAAATTGAAGACGCGATACAGGATTATCAGGACTCGATGGTCGATAAATTATGGGAAGCTAGGGCGTTGAAGAACTTGAAGAAAGCTGAGTTCCAGCGGGGACAGAAGAGGTGGAACGGGATGAAGTGGAAGAGAGTAAGGTTCTTCAAGAATTGGAGAACAGACAATGCTGAAGCTCTCGATGGTATCGTGAAGGATTTAACTGAAAAAGCTCAAAAAGATGGAAGTAAGTATGGACCGCTTGTCTGATAGGCTTGACAATTGTGCTAACTTATTTCGCTATTCTTCCAATAAAGTGAAACGTGTTCAAGCTCCTGAACGAATCAGGAAGAAGAACAAGAGAGATGGGGAGATATTCAGGAAACAATTGAAGAGAGGCGGGTGGAAGGGAATAAGAGAAGTGAAGCAAGCGGCGAGGGATGATGCAAACAACGAGTATGGGTCTGACAAGTGTGACAATGAAGAAGAGGAAGGATATCAGGATGGCGGAGATGAACTCAAGGGGAACGATAAAGATGATAAGGAAGATGACGATGGCAAGGAAGAGAGCGACGATGACGGCAGTGACATGGACATAAGCTGATGAATATCTTTCAGGCCGAAACTATTTGACGAAGAAATATACACTGTATTGCAAGCTATATATCAAATTAATTACTGAGGAAGAAACAATAGATGTTAGATGTTAGATCAAACAGGCTGAAAGAGGTAGCCGATGAAGATGCTCACCAAGCTTTACAAAGCCAATTTGTCCAGCAAACTGGCCACATCTTTCGATGATTCTTTCTTGTCTTCCTCGTGGGGTTTTTTCAACTCTTTTAATGCCTTCAGCCTCTCCTCAAGCACCAAATCAGCCCCATCGACGATGATCTCATGCTCCGCCTCATGCATCCTGGCCTCTAACTTCTCAAGTGTATCCTCCTCATCACCTTCACCCGTTAGGAAGAAGATCTCCCTAACTACCAATGGTTCCCCCTGATCGACCTCAGGAATCACCCGGTGGACCATGACGCCCGTCTTTGTGATTTCTCCCTTCTTGAAAGCGTCAAACGCTCTGGGAATGGCTGATGCGCCGTCGAATGTTCCTGGAAGAGCTGGATGAAGGTTTATGATTGGTATGGACGGTAATGATGATGTAGAAGGTATGGGGTTGATATGCGATAGGAAAGCTGGTGATAAGATATGCATGAAGCCCGCTAGGACTATCAGGTCTGGTTTCGTAGCGAGGACAACCTTGGCGAGTTCTAAGTCATAGTCTTCTCTGGTGTAGACTTTGTCTCCTTCCAAAGCATTGTGTTTGTTCAGATAGGTCTTGAGAGCGAGGACCGTCGTTGGAATGGGTGGGTTGTGCTTTGCGGCTCTCTCGAGACCAAAGACTTTAGATCTGTTGGAGATGACATGGATGACTTCACCATTAGGCAGTCTAGAAGTTCCTGCTGCATCCAAGATAGCCTGCAAGTTCGTCCCTGATAGCGATAGAAATTTTGTAACACCTGTCAGAGGACCGTACTGAAGCAGACAACGACGATGGACAGAGAATTTTTACTGACCTCCTCCTGAAATGAGCACGACGATTCTACCCTTTGAAATACTTGAAGATGCTGATTCTGCCATTCTGCAGTGAGTTTTGGGTGCTGGATATGATTCTGGTGTTTGATCGATAGACAATCAGCAATAGCAAATTATTTCTTGCGGGAGCCTGTCTGTCCCAAGGAAGGATGCCACTAACTTGCATTCACACTGAATCCCAATTCTCCCCAAAATGGCATCCAGGATGATCTGTACCAGCAGGAAATGCCTATCGTACAGCTTACTGCACTCTTCAAGCCATTGCCTGCCCCTCCCACCAGCGTTTCTCATCCCCAGGTTCTACAGCACCCACAGCTCCGGCAACAAGAATACTGCACCCAGGTCGATCCGACAAGTCTCTAATCCCTCTTCCAATAGCGTTCGTACTGATGTCGGAGGCTCCAGGTCTTACACCACAGCGACGGTAGAACAAGGGCGAGGGGGGTTGTTCGATTCTTACTCAGCGTCGACTAGTCGAGCCGATGCGATCGTCAAACCCCCTTCACCTGAGTCGGTGATGAAGGCAATGGAAGAAGATGGAGTTGAGCTGGAGCTGACACCGTTGGAGGAAGCTTGGGTCAAAGTGACGGAGAGTGCTGAAGCTGTGAGTTGCTTTTGTTCGTGGTGACGCCGATGATTGGGTGACTTATCCACTTCATTTCCTGTCACATCCCCTTTTCTTACTACTTTTTACTTGTTGGAATCCTTTATGTTCAGCAACTTCTCAAGATAGCGACCAGAGAGAAGAATCCTGGCGTCGCACTGAGGGTCTCCGTTGAAAGTGGGGGATGCCATGGTTATCAAACAAACATCACCCTGTCGGATCTAGAGTCGAGAGAGAATGATGACTAGTATGTCTTAGCTCATTACTTCCTTCTTTCCGTTACAATTATTGACAATCCTGATATCAACGTTTCGCTGCGTCAATCAATCGCAGTACTTTCGCTTTCCAAACACCGTCTTCATCATCAATACCAGCTGTTAACGTCATGATAGATGCGACATCACTCACGCTCCTCAAAGGTTCAACCATCGATTTTGCAACGGAGCTGATTGGGTCGAGTTTTAGATTGATTGACAACCCTCAGAGCAAAGGTGCTGGTTGCGGGTGCGGAGTGAGTTGGGAAGCCAAGGAATAGATGAGAGATGTTCTCTAGCGTGTTGATTGTGATATTTTCGATGTATACGAACCCTGATGATTCAGTTAGACCCCTTGTGTCGAAAGAACTGGAATTAATGAAAGTCGCGCTTTGTTGACAGGAACATTTTATGGGCACTCATGGAGCTTGCGAAGGAGACAACGTCAAGGTAGACTTTTGGTGTATAGATAGGTAGACTAGATAAATTAAAACAAGAAACCTGGCCGATGGTACAAATGAGGATGCTTATGGTAATGGAGAACAAGACATTAGAGTGACGAAACGAATCAGAAGGGTAGAGAAATGCAAGAGTTGGAAAACGACATGTGCGGTTGCTTTTAGTTGGTACCGTAACGTTCACCAGCCTGTGTAAAAAAAAAACAGTTAGTCTGCTGTCTAAATATGAAAACAAGGACAATGTCTCCTCCAGAGACTCACCTTTCTAGCCATGATGTCCTTAGTTGGTCCAAGAAGTCTGGTGAAAGCCTTCTCACCGAGAGCGGCAAGCTTCAACTTGGTTCCAGTCTCTGAAGCAGCGCGGACCGTAGCAGCTCTTGGAGCTCTGTTGATCAGAGCAAGTTCTGAAGTAAAATAAATAATGAAACTCTCTTGTCAGAATAATATTCTTAAAAGAAGGCAGCATTTGAAAAGAAGACAGCTCACCTCCGAAGTAGTCTCCCTTGCCAAGTTCGCCCACAACGACGTCTTCGAATCGGCCATTGTCCCCTCTCATCCTCTTTGTAACGACAGCTTTGCCACTCTCGATAATGTAGAACTCTTCACCGACTTCGCCTTCCTTCACGACACTCTCACCAGGTCCGAACTGCCTCTGTTCCAGAGCGTCGGCAATCTTCGCGCGTTCGTATGGCTCCAACGTGCCGAGGATGGTGACGGTTGACAAGAAGGACTCGTACATCTTCCTTTTACGGCTAGTAGAGTCAAGCAAAATGGTTCTGAAGGTTATTCTGTCAAGAGCCCAGAGGATGCAGGACTGGTTGGCGATGATGGAAGCGGCACGAGGAGCACTGTAACAGATGAACAGATAGAATCAAGGTCAGCAGGTGTTAAAAGTTGTAGAAAGTGGAACCAACTGTAGCGTACTTGTACATCAAAGCAAGTTCACCGAAACTGGTACCTGGAGTACAGGTGTGAACCTTGTTTCCAAGATCCTGAACCCCATCACCCTCATCGTCTTCATAGACCTGGTGATCCTTATGGACGTAGACATCCAAGCTACCTTCCTCCACCACGTAGAAGAAGTCACCAACAGCACCTTGTTGAATGACCTTCTCATTCTCGGAGAACCTCATCTCCTTCATTGCATCTAAGACGTCACGCTCCTGCTCGTCGTCAAGGTTCCTGAACAAAAAGTTGTTGGCGATAGACGCTTTAATTCTAGAGTATTGCTGTGCAGTCTTGGGGTATTTTGGAAGCTGGAACTTCTTGGATGCACTCGAGTGGTCTGAACCATTGACCGCGGAAGATCCACCATCTGCGTGGCGGCTGGTGGGGATCAAGCTCTCTGCACTGACACTTGTTCTTCTACCGAGAGCATAGGATGGTGGGAAAGTCAAGCTGCTGTTGACTGGAGATGAGAACTTCTTTGTTGCTCCAGTCTCGTTGACCGGCTGCAGAGCATTGCCTTCGACGTTGAGAGTGCCGAATGGATTCGAGTTGAACATGGAGGGCTCCTGGCGAGGCTGCTCCTTAGGTACCTGTATCTGAGGTACCTGTATCTGAGGTGGCTGCTGCTGTTGTTGTTGTTGTTGTTGCTGTTGAGACTTCAAGCTAGCAGGTTGAACCGACCCACGTCGAGACGATGGCACCGGCGATGGCTTTGTTTGGAAAAGGAAATAAAAAATCAGGATTCGGTCGTGCCACCGTCACAAAGAAGAGCATCGAAGTAGCTTACCTCAGCAGCACCATATCCTGTACCAGGTCCATAGGTAACATTCAATTGAGGTTGGCTGTAGTTACCGGATTTGATGGACGTTGGCGAAGCAGGCACTTCGTTGACGATGGTTGACTTGAACTTCGATGGAATTGCAGACAGGTTGTTGGACCTGAAGCCAGAACGCTAGATATAGCACAATGCAACAGGAAATAAGTCAGTAACAACTTCCTTAAAATTTGAGCTGGACTATCGCAGGCCTTCTACCCTCCTGTTCAGTCCGCACATCTCTTCCCAAAACCGCAGCGGAACCAACGCAGTGATTTCGATAGGACTGGAGTGAACTCACCTCATCTGCTAGCCTGCTGCTGGACCAGGAGAAGATCTCCTGGAGGACATCAATGTTTCCTGATGAGCTAGTGGATGCCTTGGACTCGAGGTGCTGAGCGAGCTGTGAGAGGAGTGTTTCGGCTGACATTTCTGCAGGTTCGCACGCACGTCCTCGACTGACTGGTGAGCTTCTAGTAAATTGGTTATATGCTGTGAGGTTGAGAGGGGAACAAGTGAGTGTGGTGAAGCTGCAGAAGTCTTTTGGGGCTCAAGGGCTGTTGGTAGTTGTTGGTCAGCCTCAGAAGAAAATCTGGGCTAGCCTCTTGAAACTGGCGCGCGCGCTGTCCGCATTTGGGACACTGAGTCGGATTCGGATGGCAGATCAATCAAAGAACTTTTACAACGTGGTGTGACTGGGTTTGACGGTAAAAGTTAACGGGCTGGCACCACCTGCTTTCCAAAAGCCAAAGATTGGGAATGCACAGTACATAGAAAGCCCTACTGCCCCCAAAAAAATCAAAACAAACTTTCGCTGCATTCTGATTCGGTTTCGGTGTGTGAAGAAATCTCATCGGTAGGACAGATGACACATAGAATCATTTTTGAGCCTGCTTGTAGGTGTCTCCTAACCAACCTTGAGGAGGAGTGTCGTTGTCCTTGACAGACAGCGCGGAGAGATGCTCCACGAAGCTGGCCTGTGAGAGACCTGCGTCGATGGGTCGCAAGTCAGCTGTCAAATTTAAATATCACAGCGGGAAAAATCTTCTCACCGATATCAAACACCTGGCCGAGCATTTTCATCGCGAGCAGGATGATCTCAACTTCGAGCTCAGCGAGAGAGGTGTCTTCGTTGGCAGCCAAAAGTCTCTGTGTTTCTTTGAGTAGGGTTCTCGCCGTCAAAGTCCACAGTGGGCTATTAAGAGCCCCCCATAAAAAAGCGAAAAGAAAAAAAGTCATGGACAGGTCCTTGACTACAAAAAGTTCTCCGTATGCACTGACGCGTTCACGATATCGATCTCCCCAAAATCGATATGGACAATTGAATTCACCAATTGAACAACGCTCTTCGCCGCAGCAAGCGAGTAGCTTTGGTTACCCCATGGACCAAGATCCTCGCTCCACAGTAGCTGCAAGGAGACGAAGATTGCCGTATGCAGAGTGAGGGTTCCAGGGTTGATCCCAATCGTTGGGCGATTACTGCCATCCCAACTACCTTGGTCCGCCTTAAGGTTTTGAGGGAGAGATAGTACGAGAGACGGTATACCTCCGAGCGTCTCCATCAGTGGGTTCTTAAACGGCTCAGGAATGGTGGAGATGAATGTATTAAGGAACGTCCGCATGCTTTCGACTTCAGGCGGGATTGGTCGGTTGGCATAGCTGAAGGTCTCTGGCGATTTCAGGTATTCGTCTTTTTGAGAAGGGAGGTACAATGGGTCGTACAGCTGGGACACCTGATGGAGGATGTGGATCGCTTTGGGAACTAGGACGAAGAGGTTGTCGTTTGGCCTGCAACTACCTCCGGAATTCCTGAATTCGTACAGTGATTGTCTATCCTGGTTCGTTACCTTTCCCTGATGTAACGAAAAAGTAAATGTTAGAGAGACTGTAAAGTACAGATAGAACTAATAGACTGACCTGTTCAAAAAGTTCGACCGGTGGTGTAAACGGTGTTTGTATATCATCTGAGTACAGCAGCGGAGACCATCCAGTAGCTACACAACTCATACGTTCACAGATGAAGCTAACCCAGTAGGTCGCCGTTCTTTCCCTGTGAAACGCACAGACAGTCAGTACTTCAGATGAAGGTCAAAACGTCAGGCAGGAAGTAAAAACCAGAGGTCCAGAGGATCCTTCGCCTCTGCTGTGACATTTGCTCGTCGAAGCTGTAGCGATCCGATCGAAGAGCCATTCGTATAGTTGAAAGGAGCAAATCCACCGGGAGACTGTGTGGGAGTCCATACCACCGTTGAGATCCTATCCAGACCCATTGCTGTAACAAGTCGTGCTGTCTGACCTGGAAACAGAAGCAGGACGAGTCAGACAATAGTCAATCAGGTTGGAGGGGCCAGCTGAAGTCAGTACCGGCTTGTAAATATCCCAGTGAATAGATCGCCTTCGAAGTATAGTACAGCCAGAGGATGACTGAACATTGAACCAGCTGAAGTGTTTTCTCACCACGAAGGACACCTTCCTCGAAGTGTTTCTTTGCGGTGGTGAGAAAGACGTTTTCCATCGACCGTATGTTCTCGATCGGGGACAATCTGGAGCTCGTGGTGTACTACAAATAAAACCTTAAGTTAAAGAAACTTATTCGTAGCGATGACCCACTCACAATTGCATTCAGTAGAGCCGGATGCGGTCTTCCTTCCGCGGGACCATCCAGAGATGCAAGAAACCGAGGGATGTAGAGGCAGCTTCCTCCCAGCTGCCGGCGCCGTGACAAGAAAAGTTGAATACTAACACGTCTCAAGTGAGTTAATGTTGCCCTTCAAGAAATCAACAAGTGACCTACAGATGGTCTCTCAAGTCAAAGGGAATGTCAACCTGATCTGACAAGCCAACTCCACCATTGACGGTAGGAACGAACCCTCCAGCTACAGACTCGGGAATCGTCAAGCGGCGCTTCTGTGGTGGACATTCCTTGTTGTGCACGTCCATGCTGAAATTAATGATGTTATCCAACCGAACTGATTCCGAACTCGTGGATGAGAGTGATGTTGAGTTGGTATGTTTTGTTGAAGGGGAAGGAGGAGTATGCTTCGGCACCGAGTTTACACTGTGGGGATTGACGAAGCTAGATAATAAGCGGATCGATGAGGGTTGCTGGGTTGGTAGAGGCTGCGCAGGTTGTTTCAAACGGTCGAAGAGTCCACCCGATGAAGAGAACATCGATGAGGAGTTGTTGTCGCGCAAAAACCCATCTTGTAGAGTCTGCATCGTTTCAGTTTCAAAGTTGGGTTCAAAATCTTCCATTACTGAGCTTAATGGGTTGATGCTATTGGAGTTCAGCTCTGAGGAGGTAGGCTGAGAAGTGGATTGCGACGGGCCAGCCCATGCAGCTGAGGACGAGGATTCCGTTGAATGTGAGAGAGGTGATCGAGTAGAGTTCCCGTCTCGTCCTAGGAGAAGAGCTTCCAGGTTGGCTATATGCGTCATACGTCAAGAATCGGAAAAGGACAGAGAAGCAAATTGGCATGGATCAGTCCTACTTACCGATCTTCTGCTCAAGAGCGGTGACCCTGTTTTTGGGCTTCATTATCACGTACTCGCATTGTGTTCCATTCTGTTGAAAATAAAAGAATATCAGTGGAACAGCGGAATACCACACGGGTAATGTATGGATTGAGCCCCCTTCAATTATCGTTTACAGGAGACTGACCTTCTGGCATGAGCTACAGCACGGCTTCTCAGCATCACTATAATAGACGCCAATTCAAAGGGATCAGATCAGCGTCATTCGCTAGGCACAGTCAGGAAAGAAGACGGCAAAATGGGGATAAACCATTTGAGCTTCCTTTTCCGACAAGTCTATATCGTTGTCCCAGAAGCACATCGTACGGTGGACATATGAACAGTTGAGGTGAACAGTTTAATTATAGTGAGTATTTGGGCAAGGATATGAAAGATATTTGGAATCCAAGAGGATGTTTACTCACCACGCAGGCGCTGCCTCTCCTTAAAACGTTTTCTCTACTTCTCGATGCAGCAGCATTCGACCGAGCTGGACCAATGGAAGGCTCACTTGGAGGGGACTCTTCTGTGATATCGTGATTAGCCATTCGTATTTGATCGAGCGACTGGTGGGTGTTGCTATGCAGCAATCGGGTTATATGACGATAGCGAGACGCACGGGCAGCAGTAGGATTATGTCCCCTCCGAGTTGCACTCTTTTCAAGCAACATGTATTTTTCTGATCTTGCACTGATTCATTAGAAGCAATCGCAACTGTCGTCGATATTATTGTTACAATTTTGTGTAATCATCAAGTCAAGATGACTTACAGTGGGACCAGGTCGAAGAATAGTAATCTGTGAAGTATGTCTAAACGCTAATTAGTCCCTCGATCTCCTTCCTTATCGTTTCATCGAACTTTTGAGAGTCCAAGAACTCTGCAAATATCCTCTTGGCCTCACGCGCAGGCAGATGCGTAGACAGCGACTTGAGTACATCCTTCCATAGAGCAGGAGACTGCAGGGGATTGAGTGGAGAGACAGTGTTTGCTGGTTCCACCGGCGTTGGCTCTGATGGTGGTTTCGAAGATGCGACAACAGGCTCCTTCGCCTCTTTTTCCCACCCTGCCTTCAACATCAACGTGATTGTACCATCCTCCGTAAGATACTCTTTTAGCAGATTAGCATCTACCATGGCCTTTCCCTTCAACAGGAACCTGACATCGCTGAGCTGAGGGACGAGGGCGAGGTTGGAAGGGACCACCGACGGCGAGGAGAGGAAGGCGATCTTTAGGGCGGAGATGGTGGTAAGTGGTGAGATGGAGGACAAAGTGACCGTGAATGAAGGTTTCAGAGACTTTATTGTGACGGAGATTGGCGTAGCTGGAAACAGTGAAACGGCGCGACAACGAAATCAGTTGTTGTAACGAGGCAGACACTCAGACTTAGATCCTCCTTACCTGTAGATGATTCATTTCCAGACTGAGACCGCTTCAACTCAGGGGGTTCTTGGATAGCGATCTGAACAAGAAAATGGCGAGCCAGCAGCCAGTTGAGCTGGAGTACGGGTCAGAGAAACCGTTACAAGACTGAACTTACCTTCACCGGTCCCATCTTTCGAGGTCTCCTCTCCAGCGGAGTAACAAATTCACTGCTATAATTGATTGGCATAGAAGTCAAGGCCTTCAAGTGAGCTTGGACGAAGAAAAGCTCATCTTGCTTCATCGGATGCGAGAGAACAGGATTCATTGTGTGGTTGAGGGTTCAGATCTCGATATAAGACGGGGTCTAGCAGATATATTATCGCTTTGAAGATACTGGAGCTGAGAGGAGGAATTTGTGGCTTTCGAAGGTGATGTGGGTACCGTGCAAACTACAGCAAGATCCGCCGTCTGCGCCTCGACAGCCACAGCAGCAAAACCTAAAATCTCTTTCATCTTGTCAAATGGTCATCAGCAGCTTTTAATTCAGTCCTCTCTCACGCAGGAAGGCTCAGGACCCAATATGACTGAAGAAACTCGAGCAGAAGGAGCGACCGACACCTCACCCCCTCCGTCGCCCCCGTTGAACACTCTCTCCATCCTCCAGCACTCCAATGGCATAGCATCAGCAGCACCTATATCAGCAGGATCTTCTAGCACATCTTTATCTCTCCTCAATCCCGCCAACCTGTTCCATGCTTCCTCGAGCAAGGGAGGCAACTCTCCAAGCGTGGATGCGCTGCACGATCTGCTGGCTGGAAACAACACAAGGAAGGACAGCGTAGGAACTGGATCTGGGCATGCTTTGGACCCACCTAGGAAGTCTTCCATGCCTGCTTCAGAGAAAGGTTAGTCCTCTCTTGTTCTTCTTTGTACCGGCTGGCCAACGCCTTTCCTCTTGTTGCCGCAGCTCTCCATAACGATGCCAAGTACAAGAAGTACATTGCTCAGATCGATAAATGCCTCGTAGCATTTGATAATGTGAATGAATGGGCAGACTTCATCTCGTTCATAGGACGGTTACTCAAAGTAGGCTCTGTTTCGGTTTCACATCCGCCTCTGTTGGTGAACATCCGTGCTGATCTTTTGTGGCCGTTGTTCACAATAGACTATCCAATCATTCCCCAACTTTCCACAGATTCCTCGAAAGCTGACGGTGTCGAAACGTCTGTCTCAATGTCTTAATCCTGCTCTCCCTTCTGGTGTCCACCAACGAGCTCTCGAAGTCTACGGCCTTATTCTCAAAGTCATTGGAACTGATGGACTCAGAGCTGATATCAGGATTTGGAGTGCTGGATTGTTCCCATTCCTTGGAAGGGCAGGTATGAACCTGAAGGTGAGCGGATCCAGCTGGTCGTCTCCTGGCTCCTGTCTGACCAACGGCCGTTCCTTCAGCCCAACCTTCTCCAGCTGTATCAAACATACTTCATTCCCCTCGGTTCAGAAACTCTTCGACCGATAGCGAAATCATTCATCCTGGCCCTGCTACCTGGACTTGAAGAGCCTTCTGTACCGTACTACGAGAAGGTCGTTCATCTGCTGGATTTGTTGGCTGAAGCGACTGGGGAAGGATATTTCTTTGGAGTACTTTGGTTGATTATGATTTCAACACCAGGAGAAAGAAACAATGTGCTGAACTATCTGAGTAAAAGGATAGGGAAGTTTGAGGATAAGGTTTCGAGCTCGAGTGCGTTTGCTGATGGTGTAGGTGCTGAGGGAGACCGAGGACTGTTGATACGAGCGATGGCCGCCGGATTAGAAGACGAAAACACTCTAGTCAGACGAGGTGTACTTGATCTTTTAGTTGGAACGTTCAAGTTGGAGTCGGAATGGGTATCGTTCGTCATTCTCTATCCGTCCGTCGCCCGACGCGTGTGACTGCTAACTGCCCACTGCCTGTCATCGTCTCTTTACAGCAAAGCATCTCAGGTCGATCAGCTTCTTCTAATGCGTGCAGCAACCTCCATCGTCATGCATCGAGATCTTTCGCTCACTCGCCGACTCTACTCTTGGCTTCTGGGACTTTCAACAACCCTACCGAAACCCTCACTCGACTTGCTCTGCTCCTCTCTCCAAACGGAAATGGAGACGCCATCTAATGAAGAAGAATTCACGAGACCCTACAGGATACTGATAAGTCTACTTGATAAGTGGGAAATTGGCGCTCCAGTGGTGGATGTCATTGGGTACGAAGTTCTGACGCTGCTGAAAAGAGATCTTCAAGGGAAGGCAGGGGTTGACGGCGATGTGAGTCTTCCATTATCTTTAGATAATGTGTTTGATTCTTGACTCTACTGGCTTCGACCGTTTCATAGCTCGGATTGACCGGCAATACCCTCTACGAAGCTCTTGATCCTTACCTGGTGTGGAGACAACTGTTTTGGGCTGTAAGCAAAGATATCAACAACACTGAAGGTAACACTATCGATGTAAGTACTCGAACTAATTGGTCTCAGGAATCTGAAGATTGACGCTATCTTTAATGTTGCAGTCTGTGGAGCTTGTCAAGTTTGTACTTAACACCTTTAAACAAGACGATGAGGTGCGGCAGATTCATCTACCGTTGTTCCTGGGTGGACTGGTGAACATGATTGAAGTACGCTCTAGTGTCTGCTTGGTCTTGAGTCTCATGCTGACTGGCTGAATTTCTCGAAAAAGGATGGCTGCTCGAACTCTGATAATCTGAGCAGGCGGGAGCATGTCATGTCGATCGCGCTCGACCTGGCATCCACAGTGCTCCAGGCTATTCCCACAAGTGTCTTTGAGCCAGACGACGTACCAGAAGAAAGCAAGAACAGCTCTCCATCATCGAACCTGATCTCCAGAGCCAAATCGTTCTACGAGCCTTCTCATGGTCTCAGCCCGCCAACTGACTTCCCATCTTTCAGCTCCTTACACATCCTACAAAGCTCATTTGAAACTGTTTCCAGAATCTGCGTGGATGGAGGAGGTAATTCTCTCACATCAGCCGCTATGAACCTGCTTGGTGAGCTCGTGTCCGTTGCTGAAGGTTTCACTGTCACCAGTGTTACCCGCGTCGATTGGGATGAAAACCAATGGCTTCAGAGCATGCTGAAGTATCTTCAGTCGGTACGTGGTTTCCATATCCCAGTTACCTGCCTACACTCAAGTTGACTTTTGTCTCCCGGCCCCAGGCCACAACTTTTTCCGCCGTTGAGCACATCGTCAGTACTGTCATCGCCATCAGCAGGGCAACACACATCACACCTCACTTCAATCTGGATACTAGAACTTCTATGACTATCATTCTCGATACAGTGAGAGCGCACATTCTATTGAAATTGACGAGGCAATGGTTGATCAGAAATTTGTCTTGAAATTAGCTGCTGCGATATCTTTCACGCGACAAGGTACCTTATCATCTGATAGCGGTCAATCTCATTTGGGAACTCCAAAGTTTGACTCGGAGTCGGCACGTGGAATCTATCTTTGCAGAAAGGCTCAGGTCACCTTCAGCTTCTGTCAGGTCCACTTCTGCAGACGCTTTCGGTGTCCTCTGGCGGATGACAGGTAAGCAGATAATTCAGCAACGTCCGTCATATACAATTTCTGAGTATGTCGTGTGTCATGTATTTCATCCTGAACCTCAGATGACGCTCACCTTCCAGCTGAAGTCTTGCACATTCCAATCTTCATCGTCTTGGACGCTCTGAACGACCCTAACGTCGCTTCACGTCGTTCGGCTGAAACTTGGATGAGGTGCAACCTGAAATCTTACTTGAGGCTCATCGATTCCATCATCTACGTCCTGCTTGATCCCGCCATTACACGTTCCCCAATCACTCAAACCTATCACGACAGGACAATAGAACAACTCCAGTACGACCGAGTATTTGACTATACCGTTGTAAAATACATGCTGGACAGTCTGTTAGGGATAATGAAGTTTGGCGGAGTGACTGTCGTGAGAGTGGTAAAAAATACGACGATCAAGCGTTCGCCGTTCGCTGGGCTAGTGGATCGAATAGGTTCATTCAAGACTGCCTCGAGTGACCCTTCTTATCTTGATGTCATTCTCCTTATCCTGTCTCAGTAAGTCTTGGTCAGATTGCCCCCAAGCTCGACACACAACTGATATATTTTTTTCTATGACCTTCAAGGTTCCTTCAGTCAAACCCCGGCTCAAAGACAAAGCGATCACTTTTGGAATATAATGTTCTTCTGCATACATCCGCCATTGAAGTCCTTCAGCTCATCATCTCCCGCGGCGAAATTGACATCACCAGCCTCAAATCTGTGGAAGCAGTCCTTGTCACAACCTTATTCGCTTCCGTTCATAAAGAATCACTAGAGAATCAGAACAAACTGCTACATATTCTACATACGGTCATCAACGCATTAACTTCTCTCAACAACCGTAAAAAATATCAAACTTCTCACAGAGATCAGTCGACAGAAAATCTCAGCCAGAAGGACGGAGAGTCAACATTTGACATCCACCCTCTGTTTGTTCAAACTCTCATGGATGGTATTACGACACAAAGCAACCGCCCTGTCCTTCAGCATTGGATCGACTTCCTGTTGATGACGGTTCCTCAATTTCACGGCCCACTCCAACCGCTACTTTTCCCTCTAAATGATTGCGTGTGTAACCAACTGCGAATGGCTGTAGACGAACTCTCTTCCAGCTACTCAACATCTGTTTCTGAAGTCGACTCATTTTCTACTACAACAGACGGAGACATCATCATGCTTCTAAACGCGCTAGAACGGATAGTCACACTCTCACTCAGTA
The DNA here is from genome assembly GCA_014825775.1 of Krasilnikovozyma curviuscula. NCBI lineage: Eukaryota > Fungi > Basidiomycota > Tremellomycetes > Cystofilobasidiales > Mrakiaceae > Krasilnikovozyma > Krasilnikovozyma curviuscula. The sequence continues at coordinate 242,399 of MVAQ01000004.1, forward strand.
AGAAATCTGGTTCAGCTGATGATGAGTTGAAGAACCTAGAAAAGGCTCCTCAAGAGTCTTCATCAGGGTTAATGGGATACGTTTCCAATGTGTTTGCGAGCGACACGCCAGCTGGAGTTGCTGACGATGAAAATGCGCCAGTGAGTATGGTTAGTACTGCTAGAAAAAAACATGAGCTTAATTTTTCTTCTCAGCCAAAATCTGCTGGTCTGTCTTGTTTAGGAGACGCTGTCAGAGTTCTGCACGCGTTGTGGTCGACTGCTTCCTCGGAAGAACAGCTGGCTCCTCTGTCCTACGAAGCTTTCGTTTACCTGCATGGCCGGGTCAAAACAAGGACTCAAAAAGTCCTGGAGCACTTCTTCAGGCTACAGCCAAGGCAGGTAGTTGAAGTTGTTGCTGAGTGTTGGTCTACAGGGACTCGCTCCAACGGCGCCTTCGAAATTCTTGATTTCCTTTCTCCGTCAGCCCAAAGTGCTGTCGCTCTTATGTGTAGTTCCATTACTTCTCGTCCTCCTTCCACCTATGACAAGGTGTCGCGAAGAATGAGCTGGACAGCAATACCGTGGGTCCCCTATCACTCGGCTGCTTTGTGACTGCTTTTAGAACTGATCTTACCCTTTCAACCCCAGAGATGTCATGTTCTACTTCCTTGAAGCGTATCTGTCTCGCCTTGAGGGCCCCATTGCCCTTCAAGTTTGGGGCACTTGCTTTGGTCTAGCGAAGGACGTGTTGGCGAACGCTCAGATACCGACCTACCGTAACTTGGTCTTCCCAACTTTAAGGTAAGCAAAATCCACGCCTGAAGGTTATCATATATATGTGTCCAATTTCTCACTTGCCTTTGTGCCAGGTGTATCACGATTCTGTCAGAAAAAGTGGCTACCACCAGCGCATTGGAAGATCGCCGGATGCGAAAAGAGCTCCAAGTTGGTTCTCGTTTACGCCAATTTACTCCAGCTCGCATGACAGAGCTAATCGGTTTTATCTTAACCAGGATACTTTCACGAAGCTAATGGACACTTGCTCTAGTATAGCAAACAGAAGCTTTGAGCAAGGAAATGGTAAAGATCGAGTAGACGAGACGCCTCTAGGTAAGCATGCGCATCAGAGTTGGAACTTTACGCTGAGAAATTTAACTAAAGAGTCTCCTTTGTGACTTGCTTTTCTAGCTGCAACTCCAACGGATGAGAAAGCCTTGCTGACGCCGTTGCCAGATCACTCAAAGGGACCCAGCTCTTACTCAACTGTTAGTCTTCCGATCACCTCACCTGTTTGTCACCAATTTGGGATCTCATTTCTTTACTTCCTTTTTTTGTTCTAGATTGCCACTTTCTTTGCTGCGAAAGTATTACCAAACTTGAGGTCCTTCCTCATCGACACAGACAAGATAACCTCAGTTTGCACCACAATTGTATATCAAGTTGTATCTCCAGCATTTAAGACAAAAAGCCGGTCATTTGACATTGATCCTCTGGCACTCGAAGTCCTGTTCCAGATGACCAAAGTTCCATCTTCAGTCAAAGCTTGGCGAGGCCAGCTTGCCGAAGCATTCAACGATGCTCGATTTTTCAACGGGCCACCTAGTTCGGGTCAGCGGTGGAAGCCTCTGGTGCTGGCGGTAATGGATAGTGAAAAGGAGAGATTCACTGAGCTTATAGGTGCGTGTCCAGCGAACCCACTAGTCACTGCAACTTGCCCTCTCTGACACACACTATCTCTTGACCAGGCCGCGCTGCATCTGCTCCCTCTGCTAACATCTTCACCAACAGAGAATATGAGATGCTGCTACGATCTCTGAATCTCAGACGTCTTTCTTTCGTCATCTACTCCGGTGACAAGAATCACTTCCTCACCCAATTGCCAGCTATACAAGAAAAATTGGTTGAAATTCTCAAAACCAGTTTGGTTACACCAATGGTACATAGTGAGGTGAGCGCAGAGATTTGCGTGTCTTTTGTTACTGCAGTTGCTGATTATTGCTTGTTTTTTTTTTTTTGGTTAGGTCTATCTTTGCTTGCGCGTGCTTGTTTGTCGCATCTCACCCAGAGACATGTCAAACCTCTGGCCTATTATTCTGACTGAACTGGCGAGTCTTATCTGACTTAAAAATGCATCCTCTCAATTGCTGACTCAACATTCATGCTTCCACTAGCTGCGAGTCTTCGAACAAGTTCTGGAGGCCTTACCGGAAGATGGGTCTGACTTCCTACAGCTGGTACTTAGTGCTTGCAAGTTTTTGGATCTTCTTCTGGTACTTCAGACCGAAGATTTCCAAATGTGAGTGTCGCTGCGTGGACCAGTCGAATTGTGTTGCTGATCATGGTCTGTGTCTAGTCACCAATGGATGTTCGTCACAGACACAGCTGATGCCATCTATCACCCCGATGGATGGAAGCCCGAGTCAATTGCAGACCGCTTGGCCGAGATGATTAATGAAAAATCACATGTCAAACGGCAAATGGTAAGGACAAATTTCTGAAACGCACCTTGAGCCTTTCACGCTGATATTTGATGATTCGTTGATGTCCTAGACGACAAAGACTGGTACTACACCATTGAATGGGGGCACAGTTCAGTCTCCTGTATTGGGCTTCGGAGCTGGTGACGGCATCTCGAGGCGGCCTCATCTTTCGCATATCCGACACATTGAATCGATTACGGAGCTCGAGTCCTTCTTTTCTCAAGCTAGCATAACGTCCTACGAAAACTTATACTCTAACGCTGCTATAAATTGGGACGCTGTGGAGAATGGTTTGCTTGTAGAGCTTTTTGAAGGAATGGAGCGGGAGTAGCAATATACTCTACTTTTCGTCCTTACGAGAATTTTTAGTAGGCTTGGAGTTTTTGCTAAGAAAGTAACAACATCTTGGTAATCACTGTGTTCCGAAGGGATTCAAGAAGTTTTGCATCAAGATCCATTCCTCAATTCTGATGATGTAGAGTGAAGATGGACATCAGATGACGCGTTGTATTTCATAGTCAAAAATGGTCAAAACTTACGAGCTCATAGGACTTGATAAACTTGTTCCGAGCAAAAGATCTCGTGCTTGTTGCTGAAGTTCTAGCGAAGGCCTCCATTCGGGATGAGGGGCCAACTCTGGTTGGTAGTTGGAGTTGGAGATAAGTATACTGCCGGGCGCAGGCTGTTGATCTGAAATTTGATCTGAAGGAGAGTCTAGTGGGCTTGCTGTGGATGATTCACGAGGCCTCTTTGATGCATAAGCCGAGGAGGACGCTCGCGAAGAAGACGAGGCGGTCATGATTGATATTGACGCTAAGTCGGACAGAACGTCTAAGAAAGCAAATCATTTTCAGTGGTGAGCATTTTGGAGAGGGGGGAAGGACTTGCTGGAAGAATTTACTCACCTCTTGCTCTCCCAGCGAACAGAGAACTCGTCTCCATCCTCTCTAGAAAATCACTTACTATACCAAAATGCTCCAGCTCCTGACGAGGATCCCCTGAGGAATCCTTGGTCCACATTTTCACCAACGTCACCGTACCGAAGAGGAATATGTTCATGAATAGGATTGTTTCCTTGATGACAGTCTCATCCACGACGTGCTGCAACACTTTGATACCCGACCTCGCTGCAGATATACAAATGTCCAGTGAGGGGGAATCCAGAGTTGATGAGCCGTTTGGAGGGGGTATGAAGGTGCGATGGAGTAGGATCTGCGATGTCAAAGATGAAAGGAGTCAGACTGGTCGCAGCAGCATTGACGGAGGTAACAGTTCTCAAGATGACTGACCTGGGATTCATAGAAAGAAGATTTTAGCAGCCCTGCTTGGAAGAAGAAAGGACCTTCACTGCGGCATGTAGGCCACTGAAGACTGAGAATCAGCGAAAAGTGTGAGCGAGGTCGAGAAGGAATAATCCATAAAGACGGAACTTACTGTTTAGGGAGATTACCCAGCCATGTTTGTAACGCCTGGTCAATGTCAGAGACAAGGGGCTGTTGAGCCTGGGATTTCCCAAACAGTTTTGAGGTGTTGGTGGTATACTGCGACAAAAAGTTTGTAGATGTGAGCGTCGAGCTGAAACAAAGGGCCCGAAATATTTTAATTCTTACAATTGTCCGCAATATATAACCGTTGATTTGGGCGAGCTTGAGCATGTTCACGAAGAACGATACTTGTGCTGGAACATTCGCCGGCTGGACAAGGTCTTGAGAGGGGTCATCTGGCCAGTATTCCTCGTCAACCTCCAGCGGCAGATCAACATCAATGCTATGAGAAGCAGAGAGAGGTCGGCAATTGAGTGACCTCGTGAGATGGAAATCTAGAGACTCACTCTTCGTCTTGAATCCCAATTGGTCGGCCCAACCCAGCAGCAGTGAATCTGTCTAACCAATACATGACCCAAAACACACGAACGAACTGCTCTCTCTCGGCAGCGGGCTTTTGTATAGACAGATACTTCCGATGAAGACCAGCGTCGAGACAATTGCGAACGCCTATGCCAATCATGGACCAGAATAATCTGGATTGGCATTCGTTTAAAGAAAAGAAAGAGAGTAGCTTGTACAGAGCCAAGATTAAACTTTGTCAGTGATGAGATGTTTTCTGGTTGACACGAACAGATTGGAGACTTACACAAAGTGTCTGGAGTTCAAATAGACTCGTGCTGATGACGAGAATGGAAGTAGGCAGCCGGAAGACCTCTTGAAAATAACACCATCCAGCACTGAATCTAAGAGTTTCATCTTCTGGATTCATACACGCGCCAAAGATCCTGTCATCGCCATCCTTCATCCTCCTCGCACCAAGACTGAATATCGCGAAACAAAGAGCGGCAAATGTTGGATCTGTGCGGTAACGCTCCAGAGAGTAGAAGTCGAAATCGAATGAGGATTTGTTTACCACTGGCCAGAGGAGGTTATCGTGTGAGAAGTAGAGATCAAGGAGTTGAGACGCTAAGTCTGGAGTTGGCCAGTGTGGTCCGAGATCCCAGTACGCAATCGATTGCTGATTACCGAGAAGTTCAACATGTTGCCAATCCGGTTTCTTCCAGTAGATGGCTTTAAAGTCCAAATCCGGTATGTTAGTGCGAGGTGATATTGAGCGACGAAGATGAGGGCTTGCACTTACGCCTTGATTTGAGACTTCCTTGCAAGGATGCTTCAGTACCTACAGCAACACTTTTGAGCTCTCCTACTCTTTCAACTAGCCTGACGACAGAAGACTATTGAAAAAGGCACTTTTGAGCCAAAAACGATCGCAGGCAGTAGGAAAATGGTGAAAGCTCACTTTGCCTACACCAAGCGAGTCCGAGTCGACCAGCTTCATACTCCACATCAACCTCCCCAGTTCTTCCGCCGTGGAGTCATCTGAGTATGAATCCCCGTCGATGTGTGTCGTTGCACTTGAGGGTGCCGTCCTCGCATCGATACAAGCAGCCCCAGAGGTAGCTGGTGGTATATTATCTGTAGTGCTTCTTGACGGTAGCGCACCTAATTCTGAAGTAAAATCGACCCCTGGAGCCACCTAGGAGATCAATGAAATGAGCACCTCACCTCGATTCTCTTTCGGAGATGATGTTGGGAACTAACCCTCGCCAAAATCTCTTCAAGAAGAACGACCCTCTTCTCCAACGCATCGACATACGCTTTGGGCTACCAATTCATAACACAGAGCGATTAAGTAGACGCAGCGACGACATCAAATTCATTAGGAGAGAGAACCGCACCGGACTGCGTTTAGGGCCAGTCGCTACGAATGTGCAGGATAGCTTTGCCTGCAGGCAACTGGTACAGTCTAGTCCAAGAGTACTCTTCAGTCGGCAATACCCCGATCGGTGAACGAGATAAGCAGGTATCTCCTTTACTCACTTTTCCCTCCGTTTGCCTTCGACGTTGAGAAATCGCACCGGATCTAAGGAGAGAAGGACCTGGTGTCAGTGGGTTTAGAGTTGATTCCAAATCCTATCCTCTCACTGACCTTCCTTCGTCGACACTAAGCAGCCGGTTTCGAGAAATGATAATCAGCCACAAGCGGGTCAAACGCCAGGTTGGATACTGACCAAGTCGCACGCCCGGCTACCGCTCGCCTTCACTCTCTTGGTGGTCTCTCCTATTTTGCTAGCTGCCTCGGGCTCAGAGTCGGACATGATGATTTGTGATTGTCTGGGGACGAAGGGCCTGTTTGCCGCTGTCGACCTGGTCGCCGCCACAGTCGAGGTGAAGCGGGTCCCGACACTTGTTGTGTTTTGTTTTCGCCTTCAAAATTGTTTACCAAGCACCGGCCTTCACGTTTCCACTCTTACAAACCGTTCTCAAGCTTTCTAGAAGTCCTAAAGGTATAAAAGGGCCAATAGTGAACCTGCTTCTATTCCAGCTTCCGCAGAATCACCTCTACTCCAAAACCTTATTTAACTCCAAACAATGTCTGTTCGCAACATCACCCGTCGTCGTGTTCTCGTTGTTGGTGCCACTGGCAAACAAGGAGGGGCTACCATCAAGCAGCTCCTCGCTCTTCCCAACCAGCCCTTCAGTATCGTCGCCGTCACTCGTTCTGCAGCTGGGGCTTCCGCTCAAAAGCTCAAGCAGAACCCCCTCATCGAAGTCGTCGAAGGTGATCTTGCACAACCTGCTGCTATTTTCAAGGCTGCCGGTGGTCCAGGAAAAATCTGGGGTGTCTTTATGGCGGTCGTACCTGGGAAGAACGAGACAGCTCATGGAAACGTGAGTCTAGACCTGACTCTTTTGAGTCCCACTCTTGTTTCCTATCAAGAACATCTAATCTGAATGAAATATTCTACCTTTTTAGGGCCTGATCGACTCTGCTGTCGAGAACGGCGTGCAGCACTTTGTTTACTCCTCCGTCGAGAGGCACGGTGATAAACCCACCAGTGTCCCACACTTCATCGCCAAGCACGAGACGGAAAAACATCTGAAGTCAAAGAATCAAGGAAAGGGGATGGGATGGACGTGAGTTTGACCTAACCCGTCTGCATTCGCTGTAAATCTCAACACTGATCCTGCTTTATAATTTCGTCGCTGTTTTTCTTAGAATTCTTCAACCAGTCGCATTTTTTGAAAACATCACAAACGATCTATTCGGTGGTGTCTTCGGTACTATCTTTAAGCAGCGTCTTGGCTCGAGCAACACATCTCTTCAATTCATCGCAACTAGCGACATTGGCTTCTTCGCCGCTAAATCATTCGACCATCCAGAGGAGTACAACCACAAGACCATATCTCTCGCTGGCGATTGTCTTACCTTTGAGCAGGCGAACGATATCATGAAGAATACCGTTGGTACAGCGTTGCCCACCACGTATGGAATGTTTGGCTGGCTTATTGGAGTCATGGTCAAAGACTTGAACTACATGTAAGCCTTCCCCATTGTCACAATTATCTATATATGGCTTTTGGATGGCTGACCTATTTGATTTTGCATCAACAGGTTCAAGTTCTTCAAAGATGAAGGCTACAGCGTCGATATTCCTGCGCTTCGAAGTGAATACCCGGCTCTCAAGGACTTTAAGACGTGGCTTCAAACTGAGAGCCAGTTCAAAAAGTGAGCTGGCCGTGGTAAGATTTTGAGTGCTGCCTATTGGTGGGACGGTGCGGGGCCGTGAAGATACATAAGCTCTCGAGTCCGTTATTATTCCATGATACGAGGTTGCCAATTGATTTTATTTTGAGACCTGTCACCATCTCGTCAAATTCGCTAGTCTTTAAGACAAAATGGGAAGATGGTGCTTAATTCACGTGCGAAGCGCAATTCCTTTTGGCGGAAGTGGTGTAACATCACTAGTAGACGGGGGACTGTGGACTCTCGCCATACAGAAACCAAGTTGTACAATAATCCTGAGACGTAAAAGATACCTAATGAAAATTTCCTCCCCTACTTTTTGGTATACTTGTACTCCAGATATCGAAGCGGTGGGTACACTACGGCGGTGAACACAGCAGACAACTCAAAGCCTAGATCTCCTCCGTACTCGCCGAACTTAGCACCGATCACACCAATGTACCAAGTTTCGGCCATTCCAACGACAGCTCCAGCAACGCCGCAACAACATGCGAAGATACCAGCAGCGCCAATAGGGAGTTTGGTGATGGAGTCGTAGACTTCAAAATCATACCCTTCTGGAATGATGTATTTCCGGAAGATGAAATGCTCTTCTGCGACAACCACGATCATGAAAGCAACCCAGTATCCTAAGATGGCCAGGAAATTAGAGAGAATGCCAGAGAAGTGTTCACGGCCAAGCTATCAAAAACACAACAAAGCGATGTCAGTCGTCGAACCTTGTCAACCGGAAGGCCTAAAACCGAAAGGACTTACCACACCAGCAATGGTGTAGATGACGAAGATGAAGATAGTCCAGACGGCTCGGGGAATCTTTTGAAACCAAGGACAGAGTGTTTGAACCGACAAGGCAGCGGAATACGTCTATTTGGAACAATAAAGCAATCAATTAGTCAAATTTTGAACCGTCGGTGGGTATAAAGAAAAGGGTAGACGCACGTTCGGGACATTGTTCGCTACCGTGCTGAGAGCAAGCAGAACAAGCAAGACTGAGAAGAAGGCGTCGTCAGCAGGACAACAAAGATTGGATTGCTCTGGTTTTTCGAGCCTGAGGAGTGATGACCTCAATACTCACACTTTCCTCCTCCACCCCAGACAGAGAACACTTCGAAAATCAGTCCTGAAGCATCTCCCGCAGCGAATGCATCGGCGTAGTCTGGAACTGTCATCAAAGCGGCGCCGAGGATCTAACAATCAGATGGAGATGAACTGAATCAGCATTGTTGCAGTCCACATAATGATCCTATTGATATCCATAGACACCATCAAGACTAGAGCATTCGATTAAAAGCAGACATACCTCAACGAAGATTAGAGGGATCATCAATCCAAACCATGTCAAGACGAAGACCTTGGCGGGCTTGATATCCGAAGGAAGACGACAACAGAAGTCAGCTGCAACTGGAGCCCAACCAGCGGCAGAACTGAAGATGATACCGCCGAAGGAGAGGAAGTCTCCAGCGAAGGGTAATCCCACATCTTCGTCCGCAGCTTGAGCAGAGAGATTGAAGCCGCGATGTGAACCCAAGCCATACATCATACAGTAGATTAAAAAAATGACAATCCACGCGTATCGTTCGTAGTGGTGGAGGATGTTGTATCCAAAGAAGCAGATGAGAAGGGCGAGGAAGCCAACGATGACAACTCCAGCCTCCAACGGAAGCTTGTTGTCAGATACATTGGCCAGAGTTTGTCCGCCGAGAATAACTGCAGTGACAGAGAATCCCTGAAGTGTAAAAAGTGAGTCGCGAGTTGGTTAATGGCTTCGAAATGGGTCCCAACGAAGCGTAGGACTCACGAGTTGGGTCAAAATGTTGAGAATACTGAAAATCGAGGCACCGATGTATCCCATAGAGTAACGAGTAATGACCTTCGAGCCGAAAAGAGTCCAATCCAGACCGAGTAAGTCGACGGCGGAGATGCAATAATGGGGATCGTAGGCACCGCAGTCAGTGGATAGAAGCTGCTTTTTGGCAGACACTCTAGACTCACCATCGTTCTCAGACCAGTCTTGGGACCCAGAGTAGCAATGAAGGCAACACAAGCAGCACCAATGGCTGAGAAAGCTACAATCGCTGCCGCGGCGTGTCGGAAAGTGAGGGTGTAGTACGCTTGAGCGAGCATGCCGATTGGAACAGTAGTGATAACTGAAGCCAGGAAATCACGTCAAATGCTGGTCTTTTATGCTGTTTCTAGAGGTAAGACGTACCGATGTTGACGGACCACCCTGTTGAGAGAAATATTCAGCTCGGTTAGTCTACCGGCTCCGTTTTTAGGTGTCGAGTTTTTCTTCCTGTGAGGGCTTCTTCAAAGCTACCACAGGTTCCTCATCATCAAACGAGACTACTCACAGAAGACCATGAGATTCAGTGAATGTTTGTTGCTTCGCTCTTCCTCTGGCACTCGCTGCAACAAAACCACAAGTGAAACAACGTTAAGTATGCAGATTTTTTTAATTCTCTATCACAGAGCTGCCACCTATAGAACAGGGAAGAGACAGGGTGAAAGGTACTCACCTCGATACCTCTAGCTTCGACACCCATGTCAAAAATCTTCTTCAACCACCTGAAGACTGGCCCCTTCTCGCTCACAATCTCTTCCTCTCCCAACGTGACCTCCTTGCTGGCATATCCACCAGCGTACGGTTTCTTCTCAATATCAGAATCGAATTCTGCCATTTTGATTGAGGTGGCTTCGTTGATGGAGTGAGAGCGAACAAAAATTTGGGCCAAGAGTGGATTTTGGACTCCAACTATTTTTAGAGGTCGAGGGCACCACGCTGATCGCACGAACAGGTGATAAGAGACAATGTGGACATGCGCCGTCTGTGTGGACCCCTCGGAGGAGTAGGGGAACGTTTGTTGGCTTGATCTGTAGGTTCCGGAAGCACTGCTGGGATCTCGTTATTATAATTGTTGTTGAGACCAGTGGGCAGCGAAAGATGAGCTGACTTCCAAGCCGTAACCAACTAGCCTCAATAAATCAGAGTATAAACTATCCTTAAGCGCAATGGGAATGCCCTTTGAAGTCTGTCCAAAGAACTGGCAATGCGTTAGCAAGGCAGACAGCCAATGAGCTATGCGCAAGCATAGGTGTCGTACATTAAGCATCTTAAGCATCTCTCACTCTCTGAAGTCACAGAATCCTGTTTTCAAGGGCTCTGGCGGTCCTGGAATCATCTGAACGGTCAAAGTCCAATACCAGTCAGACAGTTCCACCAAAACATAGATATAGGAGAGTTGTGAATGCCAATGCTCACAAGTTAGATCACTCCAGCCAGTTTTTTGCAATTTGTTGAAAAGAAAACTCTCTTGTTTCTTCTTGTACGATGTTGGTAGGAAGGAAACTTGTGAAAAAAGACGAGCTCCCTTTTCTGAATCAAGTCACGTCGCCAGCGATTCTCCGCTGCTTTTCCTGCCTTCAAACCAAAACAACTTCTTTCACCACTCGATACAAGGTACGCTAGCTTCGCACTTTCTGGTATGGTATCAACTATCCACGACAGCTGACTATAAGAAACTGGGGTCGCAGAACCGGATATGATCATCAAAGAATCCCACACAGATGTTACGCTCGCTTCGGGTAAGACTATGAGAGTCTTCACCTATCAACCCAACTTGCCTGAGGTATGTGAAGTTCATCTCTATGTTCTGGATCGTCTCAGGAATTGCTTCAAACATTGTAAGAATGGATTACTGACGCTGTAGATGTATTCCTTACGCTTGACAGTATCCTGAAGCCAAGTTCCCGTGAGTCTCAACTGGGTCATTTTATTTACATGATAGGTTATAGTACTGAGTCTATTAATGTGTGCAGAGGAGTCGTCGTTTTCTCAGAGGTTCGTGTTCTGTCATGGCGTGGTGGTGGCTTACTTTCTCTAAGCTGATCGCATCCCTTTCGAAGATTTACCAAGTGACTGGTACCCATGAACTCCCTAGACATCAATACTACCCTCCAAGCTTATCTTTCGTTGTTTGTAACTCTAGGGCCGGTCTCTAGATTCGCAGGACAAATCGCCTCGCAGGTGAGCTATGCCCCCCTTAGTCCACGAAAAGTACTACTCTGAATGTCCAATCTACCAGGGATTCATTGTTACAGCACCATCAAGCTTCCATGAGTGGGAAGGCCCCGAAGCTATCCCTTGTTCGTTCTCAGCCCATACCATGCAGTTGAAACTGGATACTTATATTCAACTTCTCTTCTCATTCCAGACGATGTTGAAGGTACCGATCGTGGAAACAAATACAAAGTGAGTTCTCAGTGGCCTTTTCCTTATTCCTATTCGTGCTCTATGTCTGATATGCGCGTTTCTATACACTCATCAGGCCGAGAAGGAACTTGCAGCCTACGATGAAGATTGCACTCTTGCTATTGATGTCTTGATGTCCCACCCAAACTGTAACGGTCGAATTGCCGCTACTGGAATGTGCCTCGGAGGTCATTTGGTGAGCGTCTTGGAGAGTTTTGACTTTGCGCGTTACTAACTGAAGCGAACGCTCCTTTGGGGAATGGGGAGACAGGCGTTGAGGGCTGCATTTGACCCAAGAGTGCACGCTTCATTCTGTTTCTTTGCTACTGGTAAGCTTCGTGTCGTTCCCCTTCCTCTTTGCATCGAAGCCGCCTGCTGATACCAATTCATTCATTGTCGCCCAACGTAAGACGTCCACTCAGCAACCCTCGGTAAAGGTGCCAACGACGATACTCTGATCAAGATTATAAAAGGGGATTTGACTGGCAAAGGGGAAGTAGTGATGGTTTTCGGTAAACAAGGTGAGCCAGCTTTCACTGCCACTGTCATTTTCCGCGTTGCACTGACATCTTGCGTCGCGGCCCAGATACTCACGTTCCCAGGGCTGGTAGAGACTTGATTAGAAAGACTCTTGAAGATGCCAATGTTACGTTCTCGCTTTTTGAAGTCCAAGCCCAGCACGCTTTCATTCGTAAGTTGGTTAGCTGGATGGGCGTTCTGAACTCAAAAGAACTGACTTCACTGCGATCGTGGGCTCAACTTACAGGTGACGAGTCTAGCAAAGGACGATGGGATGTGAGTGCTGCATTCTATAATTATTGTGAACTTAATGTTGAACCAACGCTGATTAATGGTCGATCTATGCTCAGGCCGCTCTTACGAGAGGACTGTTCGGCATGATGATGGAGGTCTTCGAACGATGCGTTGGTAGAGATCTTGGACCAAAGAAAGCTCTATCTGGAAAGATTGAACATATATGCTAGACGATAGGCTCATCAATGTGTCTGTAAACAGTTCCAAGCGCTCGAGCGAAAGCAGCGTTTTCTTAGCAGCGAAAATAAAAAATCTTTCTGATTTTTATTATTTTATTACCTGCCGTTGTGGCAAGCACGTAACTTTCGCGTCTTTTCCTGACGGAAGCTTCACAGCCTAAGGAAGTGTGGCAAAACACTGAATTGGAGGAGCGAATTTTTTCTCATAAGCAGACGGTTCTTTTTCGAGGTGTGCGTTCTTCTTCCCCCCCCAACTCGCACCCGCTCTCCTCCAGCCAAAACACCAACTCTTCTTCAAATCACCCTCGAATTATCATGTGTACGTTTCTCGATGCCATACATCCACTTCTATATTCTATCTATTTATCCAGTATCGGTACTGAACGTATTCTTCTCCCCTCTAGCTGGACGTGGAAAAGGTGGAAAGGGACTCGGAAAGGGAGGAGCCAAGAGACACAGAAAGATCCTGAGAGACAACATCCAAGTCAGTCTGAATATCTTTCCTCCTCTCAGCTTCCTTTCACTCTGTTCTGACCACTTTCTTCTTTTGCTGCTGCGCTGCAGGGTATCACCAAGCCAGCTATCAGACGTCTTGCCAGAAGAGGTGGTGTCAAGCGTATCTCTGGATTGATTTACGAGGAGACCCGTGGTGTCCTCAAGAT